>JALMGA010000008.1:7252500-7545000 GCA_023333525.1 Aspidoscelis tigris stejnegeri
AACATTCGTACGTGTTATATGTATCTGCATGCATTTTGTGTGCATCACATTTTATCCCATATGCATCCCGTTTTCATCCCATATTATAAGTGCAAATGTGTACAGATATGTATAATATTTGTACAGATACGTATGTAGTACAAATGTATCTGTACATTTGAATCATTTGAATCATTCAGATGAATGTTTTAGAAGATTCAAAATCTATTTGAATGGCTAAATTCGCATGTGAAGACATTTGATTTGAGTCCGAATGTCCACATTTGAACAAAAAGTCTCACAGCAGACAATCTGCAATGTACATGGCCTACCCCTCACTTCTGAGACAGCAATAATAACATCCTGTTGAAATGACTATTATAAAAACCTGCCTTCCAAATAGCCTGAAACAGCTGCTTTGCAGAGATCCGAAGCAGTGTTATCCATGTTGGACGCTGTGGGTATAATTACATGGATATGATATCTGCTTGTCATCTTTTTGGAGGCACATGGATGCTCACTGTAAACAGCCTCCTGGTTCAAAGGATATGAATCCTCACAAGTTGAAATACTGATGATGATGATGACGACGATGATACAATGTGCTATCATAGCTGCCAGTTCTTTAGCAAATTTTGGGCTCAATTCTGAACTGAGCTTTCCCCAAGAACCTAGCATGATGTAATGTACTGGTATTAAGATGTGTGCAGATCCCAGCAATGAGGCCTTTTACAGTTGATCAATTGAGATTTTGTCAATATACAGATATTCTAACTGTTGACTGAGGGGTTTTTTTTGGTGTGGTATTATGATTGAGATAATGATTAAACTTTTACTTTCCTTATCTATTCACAATACTTATTTCTTACACGCCTGGAAAGATTTTCTGCCTTTTCCATAAGGACGTGTATCATCTGCTCTGTATTCCTTTTTCAACATAAAATAAAAATAAAAAATGTAAGGGCTGGTCTGCAATAAATAGAAAAGAAGCTTCTGTTGTGACATAACTTCCTTTATGCGTACTAGAACCCTGGGGACTGGACTGGATGGCATTAGAAACCATTTACAGCTATGGGAGTTGCAATCAGGTGAGAATCCCATTCCAGGCACAGAACTGCACACACACCCGTCCCCCTAGGTCTGCTGACTCTAAATCTTCAACAGCATCTGCTTTCCCTCTCAAAAGTTGTTTTTGCCTTTCAAGTTAATTCTGCAATCCTGTTGCAGGAAGGCAATAGTTAAATTGTTAATGGTTTGTGTGTTGGGTGAGAGCAGCTGCAAGATTGGCATGATAATGTGGGTGCCCAAACTAATTACTGATTGGATTAATGCAATTTGTTTAGGTGACATACAGTCTGAATATTGCCCAATTGTTTTGCTCACCTGAGCAGTTCAGTCTCCCACTCCCAAAAACTGTATGATGCACCTGGAAAACCTCCAGAGGGAGTCTGTTCCAAAATCTGGGAGCTACCACAGAAAATACCTTTTTTCATGTCCCTGCCCCTTGTACCTGTGAGGGTGTTTTCCCATTGGCAGTAAGTACCCATTTTAGCACCCATTAAGGACCCATTTGACTGAGAGCCAGATGACCCCATTTCCACTACGGACCCCATTAAGGACACATCTGTTTCCACCACAGCTAGGGAAATCTGGATCATATTTGTCCTTCAGGACCTATAATCTGGATTTCATGTAGACCCCATTAAAGGGGTCTACAATGGGGTCTTCAGCCATAAAATCTGGATTCCACTTCAACTGGGCATTGGGGTCTAGAGGAGGCTCGGGGGAGGGAGCACCCATGGGGGGTGCCCCAAAATCAAAACTTCAAAGTCTCTCCAAAGTCATTCTGAAGTTGCCTTTGGAGATCAGCAAAGGCTCTGAAGGGGTTTTTCTGCAGAGCCTGTGCTAATCTCCAAAGGCAACTTCAGAGATTGCACACACACACACACACACACACACACACACCTGTCCCCCCAAACACCTGGGGTGACAGGCAGACCCCTTGTGGGTAGATCCAGATTTGCAAATGGGTGCTCCGGTGTTTCCACAGCAGGCAGGCTAGCACCCATTGCTATTGGGTGCTAAACCACCCATGGAAACACATTGGGTACTTCCTTTAATCCAGATCTACTAGGGAAGTACCCATTCCTTAGATCCAGATCTTCTTAGATCCGAATTAAAGGAGCGCAGTGGAAAAAACACCCTGAGAGAAGCCACGAAGTCCTAAATTGATCTGCAAGAGCCACCCTCAGTGTGGAAACTGAAATTCACCACCACCAGTGTGTAAGAGTATCTCCAAGAATAAATCTGAGACCTCTTCCACCAGCTCACCCAGGGCAGTGGTGTGAATGATACTCCAACAGAAGTCTCATTCTGTCTCTCTGGCCCAATATCCTCAACCCCAGTGACAGAGTGAAAGGCATATCTGGTCAAAGAAATGGGTTCTTTATGGACTTTGACAACTCCCTCACTCTGCCCCCACAGGCCTGTGGTTATGGTATACAAGATATCCTGGGGGCAAATCTGAATATGCACTGGGCCTTCCACTTCATCCACTCAGGCCTCTGTAATACACACCAGATCAGCCCTTTCATCCTCAATTAAGTCAAGGATGAATGCTGACTTGTTTTGAACTTACCTGGTGTTTAACAGGAGCACCAACAAGCTGGTAGCAGGGGCTGACAGACATCCCTGTATTCTGAAGTGATGAACTGTTGGAGTGATAGCCCCAATATATCTAACACCCTTTCTCTTGGCCTTTCTTTCCTGCCCCCCTCACCGTATCTCCCTCTACCCGTTAAAATTGAGATGGGGGCCCCTCACCTCCCCTCTCTGTTTTTATACAGGCACATAGCTCCTTCTGCACAACATAGGAATGTGCACAATATTCAAAACATTCAGAATTCAGTCAAATTAATTCAAATTTGGACATTAGAATTTGAACTGAATGTCTATAAATTTGAATTTTAACATTCAAATGAATTTTCAAATCTATCCATTTGAATTATTTGGATATTTGTACTTGCCTGTACACATCTTTCTTGCATCCGTACGCACTTGTATGGATATGTATGGGATGCAGATGGGATATATACGGGATAAATACAGAATGTGTACGGATGCGTGCAGGATGTATGTGCAAATTTGAATAAAAAATTCAAACAAATAGTATTCAATTTGAATCGAATGTGGATACATCTGAATTTTAAAGAAGTGAATTGGTTTGAATTTTTGGATATTCAATTTGAGTTGGATTGAATTCCAAAAATTGCATTTGCGCACACTTTTAATAACAAACTACCTCTGGCAGCTCTGTGAACTCTAAGAAGCAACTATTCCACTGGCTTCTAGGAAATTCCAATTTGTTTATTGTATTGATATATCATATAGTATCTTGATAACAAACAGTTTCAGGTTCTTCCTCTAGAAAAAGTGATCATTCGCAAAACAGCTGCTACGAGTCAGGGAGAAGAATATAAACACTGAAGATCCCAGGTGAACAGCTTCCCAAAGAAGACTCTTCTAACTTATTCTCTGTTGTCTTTCAGAATTGCATAGGTGATTTTCTTTAATTCAGTGACATTCAGTGAAATATATTTCTATTAATCTGTTATCTTTTAACCTTTTCCATTATTTCTTCTTTGATTTACTAATATTTGGGATTTTATTACAGTGTATTTCTACTCAGATGCAAGTCACATTTAATGGTTTATAGACAAGTGAGATGCAAATGTCAAGGCCAGAGAAATAAAGATGTTATATCATAACTTGATTGCCATAATTTGCTATTTATGTGCTGTATTTCTCTACTGAACATGCCTTTTCCTTTTTTTCTTAACCATATCATGCAATGATAAAGTATCTTGCACCGACTACATAAGGGTATTATCGTTTCAAATATACTGTTTTTGGAAGATAAGCCAGGATTGGGGGGGAAACCCATAAAACCAATTCATGAATCCAATCTTATGACTAGGTTTTATAACAAATTGGAAATGGTCCAAACTTAATCCACTCTCATTAGGTTGTAATTGTATGGTTATCCCTCAAAGCCACAAATGGCTTTCTTTTCTGCATCAAGAATTCTAGGCAGTGGATTATAAGGCACATAGAAATTACTACCTAATGCAAATGTTTAAAAAAGAATTTAAAATCTGATTTTTCTATGATGAATGAAGAAAAGGAATATGAATCAAGTATCTTGCTAGTGTGTGCTGTTGACATAGCACAGCTTTTTACCAGAAGTTACAAGATAAGTTGAAGAACAGAGATTAAAAGACAGAGGTTTAAAGTACATAGACAACAAGTGGGGGGTGGCTGCCTCATAAGGGCAAGATGGAGAATGTCTTTAAGATTCCCAACAATTCAGATCTTGAGTAAACCTTTCTATTTCCTCTCATATTTGTTGCCACCCAAGAGTGGCTAATTTGTTCCTAATTGATTATGTTTAATGGGTTTGACTTTCCTTTGAGTTTATAAATTATTAGCAGGATTGGCTTGGCATGAAAAAGGTTCAAGACATGCAAGAATATCCTGGCTTTTAATTGAGTGAACCACCATCCTGCTTTGTTCAACCACATTAACTCAGTGGTGCAAGATGGGCCTTCACTGCTGACATACACCACTGAACCAGCTTTCTCATGGGACAAGAAGATAAGGAGTATCAGTGGAAGTAAAGATTGGTGTCTGCGGAAGAACAGAAAAATACAAGCCATTAGCTTATAAGTTACTTTATCAGCCATGGATTCTTATAAATAAACCTACCAACTCCTGGGGAATGCAGTTTTCATGTCCTTATGCTTTCTTTGATTGGGCCCCAAACTGGTGGTTATGATACAGCTGCAGAGAGTGCCATCAGAGTTGTATTTCATTAAGAGAAGAAGAAGAAGAAGAAGAAGAAGAAGAAGAAGAAGAAGAAGAAGAAGAAGAAGAAGAGTAGGCTTTTCTACCCCACTTTTCTCACCCATATAAGGGGACTCAAAGCAGCTGACAAAGCTTTCTATTCTTCTCCTCACAACATATACCCTGCGAGGTAGGTGAGGCTGTGAGAGCTCAGAGAAGAGCTGTGAGTAGACCAAGGTCACCCAGCTGGCTTCACAGGGGAGGGTGGAATTGAAGCCGGTATTCCCAGACAAGAGTCCTTAACCACTAGACCAAACTGGCAGAAACACCTCTCTGGTGGCATTTTTTTTTTTACCCTTCTCCCATTCTGCTGCCATCAGACTCCTGTGATCTACCTATTTGCTTGATCTGTCTGGTTTTGGAAGATTCCAGAATAAGGCCAGATCCTGAGATACCTTTATAGTACTCGGTCTACCATTAGCCCTACTTACTGTTACCCCTGACTTTATGTACAGAAGATCCCCCCTCAATCCCACCTACTCCTGCCCACTGGCTTAGCAACCAAGAGATATTGAGGCCTCTGCTATTTCAAACATTGAGGAATTGAGCAGTTTGATAACAACAACAATACAATGGAAATATATAGGCTTTCACGGCTGGATTCCATCTCATTTGTAGCAGTAAATCCCTGAGGTTTTACACCTTCACACGGTAAACAAGTTAGCCTTGATGACCTGCTATTAACAATTCCACTCAAGGAAACAATGCCAACACGGTGTGGCCAGGGAAAGACCAATGACTCATTAGCAACTCAAAGAAAGAGCTGAGAAACAGCCGACATCTATAAGAAGAGAAACAAGATCTAGTAAGACACCATATATCGCAGCTATATCTGAAAGCTTAGGTTCTCAGAAGAAGAAACCTGGAACATGGCATAACAGCTGAAAAACTGCTACAAAGGAGACAATACAATGGAACAACCACTTTGTTACATTAACCAAATGGACACTTAGCCAAGAAGGGAGGAGGTCTGCTAAGTATAAATTGGAGATGGCGATTATTTCTTTTGCGTAAATGAAAAAAATGTAACCTTGGGTAATCTGTACTTGTGGATTTTCCATGTTGTTTTTAAAATCCCTGTTTTCCAGATGTTTAAAAGTACAGGTCATTCCCCACTTAAAGTATTTCCCTTCCTGATCTAGAGGGCAACTACAACAGCAATGGGATTTGAAGGTAGTGAAACACTGTTCACCCCATTTTCCCAGCTCTGAATCATAATCTATAAAGAAAAATAGAGTTTCTGCACTGTCAATTATTATAATACTTTCAAATAGGGGTGTGCATGGATATTCAGAAATCCGAATATCTGAAAATCCGAATCGGATTTTTGAAAATCCAGATGTTTGGATTTGGATCTGAATATGGATATTCGAATGGTTTGATTGAATTTGTCTCCGTATATCACATCTGAATATCAGGTCTCTTTGCACTTATAATATGGGATGCAAACAAAATGCAAATGCAAAAAACACAGGATGCAAATGGATTTGAAAATCAGATGAAAATGTTCCCGACATCCGTATCATTCAATTTGAATTGGATTTTCAAAAATCTGGATTTTCACCTTTTGATTTGAATGCAAAAAAAATGCATTTGTGCACATCCCTACTTTCAAACCACTGTCAACTCAGGCAAGGAATGGTAAGGCTCATATTGGAGCTTATTTTTTTTACCTCTGTGAACCATATTTTGATCTGCTATAGAGATGGCAAAGGTCCAATGTGAGCCGTATGGCTTCCCTGCATCCCCATGGGTTCCAATGTACAAATCACCACTGCTCCAGCAATTTACTAACAAATCTAGACACTGCCCTGTTTTTACAGATTATATTCTTATAATTCATAGATAGTCATGAAGAAGTTAGAGAAACATTTCAATGTATTTGTTATTGTCAACAGACCTATTGCAAAAAATGGAACCATGTGTGAGAAGTCCAACAAAGCAATCTGGGTTTTTTTCAGAGCTAAAAATATGCTAAGTAATAAGAAATAATAAATGTCGGCTGACACTGGAAATAGGTAATAAAAGGCCAGAGGACTCCAGATGGATGAACTGACCTTCAAATATGCACAAGTAAGTTCAGTACATCCCGTTAAGTCAATAATTCTCAGTATGAAGCCAGTTAATTCAAGTGTAACCAATTAATTCCAAACACTCTGGGAATTTGTTTAGACCTACATTCACAAAAGCCATTTTCTGGTGGAAATTGGATTCTAGTAGTTAATGTGTTATTAAACAGCTGTCCAAGGGTGCACTGGATTAGTGACTTCAAAGTCACCATGACCTCAACTTGTGTAAATGTAGCCATCACAGAGGGGATCAGGTGAGTGCGATAGTACGGGCATCCGTGGGTGGGCAATAATCTCCCCATGTATGTTTAAAACAACAACAACAAACTTCAGGGAACATTCTTTCACACCAGCTTATCTGCCAACAATTCTCTACACATGCCTCTCAGAAATTTAGTACACAGTAAAGAACTTAAAGCCAAGTTTAAGGCTGTACAGTTCATAAAGTTCATGGCCATAGAGATTCTTCATTGACAAATATGAACTAGTAACTTGAACACACCTCACTCAATAGCTCACTAGCCTAAAAGTTAGACTTCTGGATATGGAGAGGCAATTTTTGCATGATGCTGCCCTTAAGTTTTGCTCCCCACTGTATTTTCATGGGCGAAGACCAGGTTATTTATATGTTTTGGAACATCCACAGGCTATTCATTGTGGCAAGATGTAATGTTGTCCCCTCCAATATTCTATATGGCAGATTCAGCAAAGTAGCAATGGAGAAAAGAGTATGTGCTTGTGGTTCAGGAGATATCGAATCCCTACAGCATATGTTTCCGCACTGTGTATAGTACCAAGATCTGCAGTGCTGTCTATCTGACGTTTTTTCTCTTTGATCTGGCTGGTCAGTCCGATTTAGGGGAAATCGCTTATCTTTTAAAAGGGTCCAACAAGGAGTTAACAAAAATAATAGTTAGATATATTGAATCTATTATTCGGAGGAGAGACAAAAAGATGTCTACATCTGAGGTCTAGTGTGTAGTTTACGGTTGTTGTTGTTGTATATATCCACGTGCTATACCTAGTCCTCACTTTTAATTATCAATTAACGTCCTCGACCATATAAAAGGATTTCAATATTTGTGTATTCTTTTATGCCAATAAAGGGTTTTTTTTAATTTGATTTGATAAGTTTGTTGAATTCAAGATTACAAGATCTGATTCCAGAGTTAGACTTTAATACAAAGGACACTGATATTGTTGTGATGCACTATATTTGTATATATAATATAAATGTTTTGCATCTTTTGATTAGCAAAGGTTGACAGGGACATCATATGGTAACATGACAACTTTACCAGCTACTAGTCTAAGGTTTATGAGGTTCTTTGACATTTAAAGCCAAGTTCATGCTGTACATATATTTTTTTCAAATGCAATCTGCCTATTATATCTCAGCAGAGTCTGAAGTGAGAACATTTTCTTTAGTTTTTACACTTCAGAAGCTGTGCAGAGACATACTAATATTTTATTCAGTTATCCTAGCAAAATAACCATCCATAAACATATTCTCTGTTTCTGAAATTCACAACCGTGCCGACAAATATTAGTCCACTGTACTTTATCACCTAATTCATGTATTAACCTTTCTCCAAGTGGACATTTCTCTGTGCATACAATCACTTGGAAAAAGGCAATGCTATGAAGCAGAGAGCACATTCTGAAAGATTAAATACACAGAGTGTGTCAAGAATGAGTGTGAATGAGGCCTATTATAGCCACTTGTAATTGCATCACAGAATTTATCTTAAAAGTCATGAACCACATTACTCTTTTTGACAGCCTGGGTCAGTCCAGCTGCAGATATGGAAATAATACATGTTTTCCTCTCAGTTACCGTTACCCAAGTTACAACTGCTAACCTCGAATAAAGTAAAAACAAGCAAAGTGGATTTTCTTTCTTCTTTTGTCTATGTAGACCATTTACAAAATTATCACAAGAAATTCTGGGCACTTCCACACGGGCCCTGAAGACCCCATTAGGAACCCGATAAGAACACATTTGGTAGAGATCCTCTATGTACCTTCCGTACACACAATGCCTTAAGGACCCCATTAGGACCCCATTCGGAACGCGTCCGCATGAGTGCCATCCAATTCCTGATTTAATGGGGTCTCTGGGATCTTAAATCTGGATTAAAGCTAAACTTGCAACTAAGACCACAAAAGAGAGGGTGAGAGGTTGTCTCTTCTTCCCAAGTGAAATCAGCTAAAAAGGAAAATCCAAATCACCTTTGAAAAGTAGAGTCCTTTTCAGTTTAGCAACAGGAAACTATGTGCAAGGAGGATGGAGGATCTTAAGCGGGTTTTTCCAGTGATTTCAGCTTTTGTGATGAAGGGGTGGGAAAAACCTTCAAACAGAATGGGAAAAAACCCTTGACTCTTTATATTCATTTTCCAAGTGGAGAAAGAACAAAGCTATCCTACTGAATAAAAGATGAATCAAAACCCTCAGTTTTTATTGGTCCTTTTGGACCGAGGGTTTGATGAGGTGACTGATCCTCCTCCTAGACAAACAAGGAAGAGGTAATCTCAGGCTTCCATAAACTATTTTCCAAATGGATGTTTCCCTTCTTCTTGGACAGGCATGACCTTATGTCTGCACTCCTGAACTGTTCATGGGATTTTGTCTGCAGCGCTTCATCACAAAGGTATGATACAGGCATAATAGGGGTCCTCAGTTATAGATAAGAACATAGATCAAGTTAAATAATGGCTCAATCTGAACCTATCAATTCTTTTCAGCATCCCTGAAAAAGATCTCCGTGATACTTATTGTAAATATAAACTTGAACTCTGGCCCAATACCCCCCCCCCGCATTTTTTCTACCTTGTTTCTGGTATAGAATTCTCCCAACAGTGGGCAGATTGGGGTGTTTTAGATGCAAATTCAATTGGCTTCTTTTTCTGAAAACAAACTACTTTGCAACCTTTTCCCTCCTTCAGCCAATATTATATTTAAAAAAGTTTAAACCTTTATAATGGGCTGATACATAATTACATGTTTTATGATCATAATTATGTATTTCTAGTCACCTAAATATCAATAGTACACCAATCACATCTTCATATATAGTCCAGAGGTCTTTTCCTTGGTAGAGCTCTGCCTTTCTTTGGCACAATACTCAGAATGAGTGATTCTGGGAAGTATATTGTATCAATAGGACCACTTGAAGTAAGGGGGGGGGAATATATGCAGAAAAAGTAAATATAACAAATCAGAGTAAAAACATTTTGAAAGTGACAAGGAAATATATAAGATGGGGAAAAGGTACTATAGTAGACAATATTATTTTTATGACTTTATATAATAAAATATTGATAATAGTATTAAGGATAAAATTAGAATTGTGAAAGAATGTTATTAATGGAATAATAGCAAATAAAGGAATAAATATGCAGATAAGAATGATTGATTATAATTTAGAAAATTTTAGAATTTAGAAAAGAATAATTGAATATTAAAGATAAAATTTTAGTATAATTGAAGAAAATTGTAAGATGAAAAGACTCGTAATAAATTAGGCAAATAGTTCATTTAATGTTAGATTCTGTTTTTTGTAGAAATGAAGTAAAGGTGTGAGTTTATTAATAGAAATAAGGATAATAACAAGAATTATTTTGTGTATAAGTTTAGATTATAGTTCAGCAATTGTTAATAGTATTTGGGAGGATAAAAGACTGACATCTTTATGAAAAAAGTGATTAATTAAGATTGTTTCTGTGATGAATATGAGGCTGGCTGAAAAATAGAAAGGGGTATATTGAGTCCAGTCGATGGAGAAAATGGAAGAGAAGATGTTTGAAAAACAAGGAAGTCACCAAAAAATAACAAAAAGTTGGAGAGAGATTATTTGACATCAGTGGCTTAGTGTGTTATGTTTTTTAGGTTGTTAAAGAAAATCCTTTAATTAAAAAAAAATTAAAAAGATGACGACTATTTTTAGATGATGGTATTTTACAGTGAGATGGCAAAATCATGATCCTTTATATTTTACAGAACTACAGTACCCACAAACTCCAATCAGTCTGAACAGAGATAAAAATGATGGAAACTTTATCTGCATTGACTACCATTGGTTCCCTACCACATTCCCTAAGTGTTTAGGGAGGAACATTTTTAAGTCCCTCTAGAATTACCATAGAGTAGGTCCTATGGTCACTTCTGCAGTGCACCCCTTGCCACACAATGCAGAGAATATTTCCTGGAACAAATCAAATTATTCAGGCCAGGAATGGCATGAAAATGGCCTCAGAAGCCACTTCCAAGACAGTAAAATGGTACCAGGCCGGGCATGCTCCAGCATCCACATGGAAGTGGTTAGAGTGAGCCAGTTTGGTCTAGTGGTTAAGGATTCTGCCCTCCTCCATGAAGCCAGCTGGATGATCTTGGGCTAACCAAAGCTCTCCTCTGACCTCTCGCAGCCCCACCTACCTCACAGGATGTCTGGTGTGGGGAGAAGAATAGAAAGCTTTGTCAGCCACTTTGAGTCCCTGAAATAGATGAGAAAAGTGGGATAGAAAAGCCAGCTCTCCTCCTCCTCCTCCTCCTCCTCCTCCTCCTCCTCCTCCTATTGGCAGACTTATCAACACAGTGATGGATAATGCTCTATGCAAAAGACCCATACAGTCAGGAGCATTATCTGGGAGACCGTACTTAAGAACATAAGAGAAGCCCTGCTGCATCAGGCCACAGCCCATCAAGTCCAGCATTCTGTCACACACAGTGGCCCACTGAATGCCCATGGGCATCTGAAGCAGAGACAAAGGCAAACCTTCTCCTGCTCTCAAATCCCAGCAGATGGCCTTAGAAGCATCCTGCTTGTCCCCCCTCCCCAGCCTGAAAGATGTACTTAGGCATCCATTCTAGTAGCCTTTGATACTCCTGTCATCCATAAACTTGGCTAGCCCTTCCTTAAATCCAAGGAACTTCCCAAGGAACACTCTGCCATACAAAGTCAGGAAACCATAGCTCCAGTTAACATGGTTTAATGGATTGTGCAGAAACTGCCATTAAAGAATGGACAATTGTACCTTTGTAGGAACTTTGACTTGGCAAAAAGTTCTCTCTGTCTTGATATTTAAAATATCTGTTTACAGATCACTCTCTATGAGTAACAACATCAGTACTTGCGGCAGAACAAATGACGTGGCCTGCATACCTAAAGCTTATACACATGGTGAATACATCATTGGCAAAATATACTTTAGCAACATATTTGCACAGCTGATGGTGAGTGTACAGCAGAGAACCCCTGTGGCGTTGGCATGGTGAGGCAAGGGCCTTGCTACCTTCACAGGGATGCTTTGTGCGCTGATAATACCAAAGAATAGAACGAATAATTTCTTAGTTTCTGCTGAAAGTTCTCAAACATCTGTCTCTAGGTGTGTGTTTTGCATTTATATTTTAGTAGTCATGCTTGAGCAGATCTTTAAAAAGCAAAAATAAAATAGTTTGAAGGGGAAGATATAGTAGGAAATCTGTGAGTTACTATTCAGACATGGTGCACATGAAATAAGAAATAGGTTGTCTATAATCACATGAAATACAATAACTAACCAGACTGCTAATGAAGGTTCCTCTCCAATTATTAGGGACAACAGCAGAATGGGATTCAGACAGAAAATGTATGTGAACTACCTGTGATAATGTCTGATTCATAAAAGGCCAGAAAGTTATTGTTGTTTTTTAATTGCTAAAGAAGTCCATTTTTCGTTTTTAAAAGCAGCTGTCCACAACTGGTGGAAACAGCTCTAGAAGCCTTTTTCAGAAAGTTAATACTAAAGAATAAGATAGAAATGATATATTTACTTGACTTCTAGATAGTTGGAAAAAAATTCTATATGAATATTGCAAATTCAGTTCCTGTCCAGTGGTTTTGAATGAAATAGATAGCTTGTTCAAATCAAACCAAACCAGCCCATTTGAAAAAGATTTGTTTGATTCATGTGGAACCAGGGATGTTCAGATGAACCAAAAAGTTCAATTCAAACCCTGTTTGAAATTGACCCAAACTGGCCTTTTAAATAGGGTTCTTCTTAACGCTTAACGCTCCAGTTTGGTCTAGTGGTTAGGGGGGTGGACTCTTATCTGCAAATACCGGGTTTTATTCCGCACTCCTCCATGAAATCAGCTGGGTGGCCTTGGGCTAGTCACAACTCTCTTTCTGAGCTCTCACAACTCATCTACCTCACAGAGTGTTCTGTTGTGGGGAGAAGAATAGAAAAGCTTTCTCAGCTGCTTTGAGTTACCTTAAATGGGTGAGAAAAGTGGGGTAGAAAAGCCAACTGCTATTCTTCAAAATAAGTCATGAACTCATGAAAGTGCTGCTTGGAACATGACTGGCTCCAGGAACCCTCACATGACAGGAGTGAGAACGTGCAGAGCCTGAAATCTATTCCTCTAATGAGGAAATGGCACAGCTGATTGTGAGGACAATCGACTTTCCCTTCACACTTAGGATACATTAGGGTGAATTCCCACTCAATGAATAAAACTGTTTCAAAATGGTTTGGATACTCTTTGTCTCCATTCCCCAATCATTTAAAGTGGCTTACAAATGGTTTGGATCCTCATCGTCCCCATTCCCAATCAGTTTCAGGGGTATTTTGAGGATTATTTGGCTTAAAAATGGAATACATAAACACCTGATTTTTCAGGGTGTGTGTGTCTGCTTTTGCTTTTAAAATGCTTATTTCTTATTGCTGTGGGAAATGCTATAGTATTCCCCTCTACAGCAGACTGTTTCATTGTAACAATTCAACCACTTCACACCTTATAACAATGTTTCCTTTCCCACCCACGCTTCCCCTCTCACACACGCAAGCCTAAAGATCAAGGAAAGAGACAGGGAAATCTTGCCCTTCACAAGCAGTATTGCACAATTTTGCCTGTTTCCCTCCCAGCCTCCTTCCTTGATCTTTAAAAGAGGAAAGGGGGAAAGCTGCTGCAAGAACTGGGAGATGTGTGTATGTTTAAGTGTGTGTGTGCAGGTGGTGGCGGCGGCAGAGCCAGCCAGCCAGGGTGCTTTTTTCAGGAGCAACCCCTGCTGGGGATGGTGGGTGTAGAGGTAGAGCAGGCGAAGGGTGCTTGAGTTGCTGCCACCACTGTGTGCCGTGGGCAATGGGGAAAGAGGGGTGGGAAAAGGCTGAGGAGGGGAAATAATCGGTTTCCCCAATCCGTTTTTGGAAGCGTTTTAAGAGTGGAGTCACAAAATCCCATTGCCAGATGCTACTTTGCTTTGTTTTAACACATTTTACATAGCATTGTAAATAGCACAGTAAATTGCTTCCTATATTGCGTTTTATTCCTTGAATGGGAATTCACCCTTACAGTATCCTTAACCTGCAAATTTTAAGTCTGATGTCTGGAGGCAGCTTTACATTATACAGTTGATACATAGGCAGAAACATACTACAGTGTCATGGATTGATAATAAACTGTTTCTTCACTCATATGAACTATATCCATGATCACCCAATCCACATGCTGCTACTCTGTGAACTTTTGGCTATGTGTCAAAGTGTCTCCTCTGAACCAGCTATTAGATTTCCATTGCATGAACATCAATGCTGCAGTGCATACTAATATAACCCATCCCTCCTGAATATATGGTTCAAGTGGTCTTTCCTTCTTAATCATTCTAATTAGGATGGATTCAATACTGCTTATGAAGGTTGGATTTTCTTTAGCACATTATTATTTTGCTTCAATCTCAGTAAAATAATTTGGACCAAGTCTTTAAAAAGCTATTATTCAGAAGGTACATTTTCCCATCAAATTATTGCCTGAACACTTGGAGACTATCAGTGCCAGGCAGATTTCCTAACCCTTTTGTCTGAAATATTGGACAAATAACTTGTATTAGTTCTTTGTTAAAAAAAAAAACACACTCTTCATTTTAAAGTAAATTAACCAAATTATCATTGAGGGAATTCAGAGACAGTAAGCCAGACAAAGATACTGTCATAAGATTTTAGAAACATTCATAGGAGCAATTAAAGTATCAGAATATTTTCCATAAAAAGCTTGAGAAAAGCCAGGTTGAAACAGAACTCAAAGTGTTCCACCTCATTTAAAATAATTCGAAGACTGGGCTATGAGTCATATGGATGTAGGCCATACGTAGGGTACCCTGAATTATTCTTTCTGATAGTAATGTTCCAGTTGACCAAAGAAGTGCTGTGTTAAAATCCAGTGATACAGTAAACTTGGTACAGGTCCAGGAATTGGGTCTGCTTGAATACCATCTCTAGAAGCAACAAGAATAATCTATAAAGCTTTCTCCTCTCCCAATGGCTCCAAAAAAGGGCCTCTTCCCCTGCATAGCAGGAAGTGCTGATGAAGGGGTTCCAGTCCTGTATTAATGCCCTGTGGAAATAGCCTTTTGTTTCCCCCTGCCAACCAAGGAGTAACCTTCCTTGAATTCTCAGTGATTTCTGTACACCTATTCAGAGCTTAATGAAATAATAAACTAAGAACAAATAGATAAGTGTGCTGAACTGGTGTGGACATAATCTGTCCAATTCAAACTGGGATATAATTTGGTCTAGAAAAATGTAGACAGATGATAGTGAAAAGAGGGTAAATGATAAGAAATGGAGAAAATGAACTACCTGAAGGCTGCATAATATATATAACAAGATAGCTACAAGTATCTGAGCCACAGAATTCTTCACAACCATGGCGATGAAGCAAGGAAACAAAAGGCTAAAACAGATCTTGAAGTTTCAGATCAATGTAAGGAAGAAAATCTAAGCCCTCAATCCAAAAGTACTGTCAGTTGGCAGAATTTCAGTCTGCTTAATAAATCAGCCAAGAGAAGACATAGAACTGACTGATGTTAAGACCCAGAAATTCCTCACAATGCTGGAATATTCCATTTCAACAGACTGTACAAAAGCCAAAAGGAGAGTGGGTGAGGGTTAATGTCAAAGAAATACTGATCATGGCTTAGCTCCCAGCAAATCTCCATTCATTTAGTGACACAAAATGCAATGCATGCAAGGGAAGGAGAGAAAATTATCCTTCCTGTTTAGAAATAAACCGGGGTTAATATACTGTTGCTTGTCTCCACCCACAAGAGTTTACTAAAGGCTAAACAGAAAGACCTTGCAATCATAGCAAGAGAAGGACCTTGCAAACAAGCCAAATAGAAAGACCTTGCAGGAGTAACAAACATTTTGTACCATTGTGGTTTCTTGTTCTTCCTATTTGCCCTGTTACTTGTAGATTTTTGATATTACAACTGTTCCTGTAACGGTCAGATTCATCTTAAAGGTCAGCTTACAAAATGCCTATAATATAAGGCTGTTATGATTTAGAATAAATATGGCTTTACAGTGATCATTTCTGGGGACCTTCGTTTTGGAATTCTCAGTTAATAAGTGCCAAGGCCACTGTGCTAAATGAAGAGAGAAACACATGAATACAGAGGAAACGGAGTGTGCCATTGTCGGATTATAAAAATGGCTGATACTGGAAATTCAGTAGCTGGCAAAAGCAGGATTGGAGGATAGAACTGAAACCCTAATCACACCAGCAGCAGCAGAAGCGGTGTACAAAATCAACGGAAGCAGGGGTCTACTATACGTGGCATATCTCCAGGTGCAGAATATACAAATAGGCCCCTGAGGCAGTCTAGCTCTCAGTAGATGGGTGCAAGATACTGGCAAACAACAAAAACCCACTACATACAGAGCATCACAACCAAATTGCAGGAATTGTGTATAGGAATATCTACAATGAGTAAGGGCTGAACAAGAAAGGATGACGGAGAGCAACAAAGTCAAGATCCTCTGGGACTTCCCTATCCAGACTGACTAACAAGTCCTGGCCCATCAACCAGACTTAGTAGTAGTAGACAAAGACAAGAAAGAAGCAACAATGATAGATGTAGCAGTCCCTAGTGATGATAATGACAGGAAAAATAATGAGAAAAACTGGGGGAATACCAGGGACTGAAAACAAATGAACAAAACCTGGAGAACACATGGGCGACAAAGGTGAAATGGTTCTGGAACTGTTGGGAACACTCAGATCGGTGACTCAAAAGTTGGAAGAATGACTTCAACAGATCCCAGGAAAAACGTTGAGGATCTCTCTTCGGAAGACCAAAATCCTGGGAAATTTAACATACTGCCTATGGCTCGCAGCCTTATTGTTGTAGCTGTCAATATAGTCAACAGCAAATTACTTTCTATAGTTTTGATCAGTCTGATGTCTGGGAAGGCTTTGTATGGCCCCCCAAAAAAGTATTTTTTTTCCCCTGGGACTTCTACTTCCGCACAACCTCATGCGAGATCCATCATTAATGGGGTCTAGGAGCTGCTAAATCTAGTTTCCAGGAAGACCTGAAAAATTAGGTCTTCAATCTGTTCCTCTGTGGAAATTCCACATCAAAGGAGGATGCTTCTGTACATGGACAGGAGAGGGAATGGATGTGTTTGGGACAGGAAGTCACCATGCTGAGTGAGGCAGCACCACCACAGCAGCCATGGGATCTCAGGCATGCCGCTGATTGGTGGGCAGTCTGTCCCTGACACGCTCTTGCATGTGGGGAATCGAGCAGTAACTGACGGCTGAATGCTCCAATCACGTGGCTCCTGGAGCGGCAGGGCCTCAGGGAGGCCAGATGCTTCTGGAAATCAGTGCTGCGGCATCTGCACAGCAAACACATGATGTGTGCCTCAGTATCCATGCTTCCCGTATGAGTGTGTCAGCATGGGGCCCCGTTTGGATCCGTCCCTGTTTCAGACCAATCTTCCCAAAGATGGATTTCAGAAAAACGAATTTCCTTAATCCAGCTTTCAGGAGGTAAGTCTGGAAACACCCAATGACGAACAAAAGGAAGTCAAGCAAGATTCCTGGGTTTGACCTACTAGGAGCCACCTACCATTACAACTATGGTGTAGCAACTAAAATCAGAAGAATGCTTCCTTGACAACTGACGACATCCATGAGGTAATATGTAAATTTGGCAATCTCACAGTTGTGAATATATACAAACCACCACACACACCATGGCCAAAGCATGTTCTGACTTGCTAGCCACATCCAACAATATATGCTGGTGATTTCAATAGCCATCCTTTTGTCATGATGTACTATTAAACTTGGCCAAAGCAAATAACCTTAGGCTGTTTTTTTAATGCTGAAGACAGGCACATTTAAATCTGGTCCTCTGTTTTATATCAGAATGTTGCAACTCAAAAACTATCCCTATCATCAGGAAGGCTATGAATGACTTTGCACATAGATACAGATACATATAAACTAGCCACCCCTAAGGGATGAGAAAACATTATATATACTGTGTGTGCATTCATTCCCAAGGATATATAGATTCGACTAGGACGACTCTCTAGCAATAGCATTTTCTATGTGCCTTGCACTTTCAAATATTTAAAATGCTGTATGCTTGGTGCATCTAGGCAGATGGGATAGGAACCACATATCAGAATTCTCAATTTACAGGCCAGTCTTGTAAATATTGTGTGATTCAGCCTTTACTGCATACAGTCAAGATTTTTTTTATTAAAAAAAATAAAAGATTGTCAATTTATTTTTATAAAGACTTTAGCTTTCCATAAAATACTGGAGAATATAAAGCATAATATATCTAGGCAACTATTTCTTTAAGATGAAGCTATAAAGTCAGAGATAAAAAGTAGGACTGTTTTCTTCTCTGAAATAGCTAGAACAAAAAGCTTTGCTAAAGAGAAAAACAACAAACTGGAAACTCTAAGAGAGAAGATATAGGTGCATTTTTGCTCTATGTAGAGGAAGGTTATAAACAAAATTCCTGCTGAGTGTTAGACACAAAGGATACTTTTAGAAATCTGAGAATGCAGTTAGCATAAAAACTCAACATTTTCAAACTGCATTCGTAGCATATTCATAGTTTAATAAGGTAGGTCAGAAATCCAATTCTGCTTATATGTACTATCAGGTAATGCCCTTTCCTCAAATTATAACAGTTAATAGCAGTGATAACAGTTGTCTGATATTTAGAACTGCAACATTAGCATAAATTAGGTTTTCATGTCTGAAGATGTACAGCACAGATAACAAACTTTTTTCGCTCTTAACAATTTCATCCACTAGAAGATGTTCCTATACTAGACTGATGACACCCAGCTCTATTTCACCATTACATCTCAGGCATATTATTCTGCTATTTTTGATATCCCAGAATCACGTGTTCACACTTGATTGCTTGGATGATAGCCAATAAACTAAAGTTGACTCCCAACAAGATTTTGAGGGTGAGGGTGAGTGGTTCTAATTTTTGGGTACTTGGGAATTTGCCTGTTTTAGATGAGGTTGCATTCTGGCGGGTGGGCACCCGGGAGAGGGCCTTCTCGGTAGTGGCCCCCAGGCTGTGGATTGCCCCCCCCCCCTCGAGGTGAGTCAGGCCCCTTCTCTGTTTCTGTTTAGGAAGGCAGTGAAGACGTACCTCTTCACTCAGGGCTTTGGTTAAATGTTCCCCACACTTCCGCCATTGTAAACACTGTTGTTTATAAACTGTTTCTGTATTTTTCTTAATGCTGGATTTTTAAACTTTGTACTGGTTTTAGGACTGATATAGTTTTTGATATGTTTTGATATGTTTCTTTTTAAATGTTGTGAGCCGCCCAGAGACCCTTGGGTATGGGGCGAGATATAAATATAAATAATAAATAAATATAAATAGTTCTGAGAGTTATCATTGCCCTTAACTAGAAGTACCTACTACCAGCTGCAGATGGAGAACCAGCTAGGGCCATACCCAAGCAGAGAAAGCCTAGACACTGATGTCTATGTACTGAAACCTCATGCTTAGATTAATGTAATGTGCTCTATGTGAAACTGCCCTTGTGATTGCTTTGAAATCTACAAATAATGCAAAGGGCAGCAGCTAGAGATGTGCGGAACCAATTCGGATTTGAACCGGTTCGAATTAAGATGGGTGGTTGAAATTCAAAACGAATCAAAGGGATTCAGTTTTACTGGTTTGAATGACTCTGAATCAGACTGATTTGAACTTATTAGTATTATGGCTTTTTTAGAGGGATTTTAAATTACATTTTTATATATATAGTTTGGTTGAATAGTTCTGAGGTTCAAACTGAATTCATGTGAGCTGGTTCAAGCCAATTCAAATTCAAGCTGAACCACGTGTGTCTGGATCTGTGTTGAACCAAATCACCATTTTCATATTCTTGTATATCTCAAGAAGCAGCCAGTTTGCTGAGTGAGATACCTCATTGTGCATACAACTTACCTGATCATAAGCCCTTACACTGGTTGCTAATTAGCTACAGAGCCAGATTTAAGGGTTTATTTTTGAGATACAACAATCTTAACAATGTGGGATCAGGTCACTTAGCAGATTATCTCTACCCCATGTCTGGAGGTAACTTGGTAAACTCCATGATCCTCTCAGATACAAGCAAAGCATTTCCAATGTAGTGCAACTGCAGCAGTCATTTTGGAGTTATGGGCAATGCAGCAACAGTGCTAGATTTCCCTTCTATAGCCCGTCTTAACTGTGAGTCTGATGAGTAGCTCATTCAAGTGGACTATTTAGGATTTCCAGGAGCCAGCTTTAGCAAACAAAAGAAAGGGGGTTAATGGTTCCCAGTGAGCCAATCACACAAGCTTTTAATCAGATGCACAGGTAAGCGGGGGGGGGGGGGGTTGGAGTTTGTGTCTGGTAGATTATGGTCAAAGAAGGAGAAGAGCTGGCTTTTCTACCCTGCTTTTCTCACCTTTAGTGGGACTCAAGGCACCTGACAAAGCTTCTATTCTTCTCCCCATAATAGACACCCTGTGTGGTAGGTGGAGCTGTGAGGGCTCAGAAAGAGAGCTTTGACTAGCTCCAAGTCATCCAGCTGGCTTTGTGGAATCAAACCCAGTGACTCCCAGATAAAAAACCGGCACTCTAACCACAAGATCAAATTAGCTCTTGTTTAGATCTCACATTACCTTTTGCTGCCTCAATATAGAACTTGTGAGATCATTATCTTTAGGGGATCCTTCTCCGAGTACTGTGAAGTGAGGAAGTCAAGAGGATGGGATCAGAAGAGGTCAAGAAGGTTTGGCCAAAAGGAGATCAAAAGGGCAGAAACAGATGCCATGTGAATAAATTAACTTTTAATTTAATAATAAAAAAATCTCCTCCTCCATCATTTAGCATACATACTATGGTCACTAGATTACTATTATTATACTAAAAATATTTGAGATACACTACCAGAGTCCCATTATGACTTTGTGTGACCTTTGGAATTGCTGATTCTATCAATTAGTGATCTGAAGAGAACAAAAATCCCTAGGCTGATAGATGGCATCGACTCTTTTAAAATGCAGACCTGGAGTTAATATTATGGCATTTATTTAACTTACATTTCCACTATACTGAAACACTGAAAAACAAACAAACAATTTGTGTACAAATAGTTGATACTTTATTCTGCCAAACTGTTGACTGATATGTTAAGATGGCAAGTGTTATATTGGAGTCAACAGCAGGGTTCAACTATTAGCATGCATCATGTGACCTTCAATGTTAAAGACAGCTGCATAAGTGGAAACACAAAGCTTTGAAAGTCTTCTGCTCAGATGGCAGAAAGAAGTGGGAAAATGAAACTTCAAACCAAGATCCAAAGCTAAAATAAAGTCCCTGCAAAATCACATTCACGCTTGTTAGCAAATGAGAACACACAACACTCAGTTCTTTTTTTCCTCTTTGATTCTTCGAGCATTTGAAGGAATGTGCTCTACTTTGCACCCGGTCACTCATGATACTGGAAATGAAATGCTGTGTTTGATGACAAACATCAGCCAGTAAGCCAGGCAGAAGATATACAAGCGGATATGGTTGGTTGCCCACAATGATTTGAGCTGAAGACACTGGTGTCTAAGAGAGACAGTGCAGGGGTCTTATCAATGGCATATTCCGTCAGTGACCCAAGCTAATTCTTTCTTAGCTTCAGGTAGAAAGTTTCCCCAAGTTTTGCTTTCAACACATTTATCACACAAAGACCAACGGACAGATTTTTTTATGACTGAAGTAGCTAGTTTCTTTGCACAAGACGGCCTGAAGGAAATTGCCCTCATTAACATTCCCAGCTCTAAAAGTTAACATATTTTCTTTTCCGGGAGTCTACAAGATATGAGACAGATTCAAATTCATTGCAATTTACAAGGTTCCTATTCTTCCTAAAGGCTAAATAAATAAATAAATAAATAAATAAATAAATAAATAAATAAATAAATAAATAAATAAATAAATAAACTAAAATAACATTAAGATGCCTAAGCATTGTTGATTTAATTTAGCGGAAAGGGTTTCTTAGAGCTTCAGTGTAAGAAGTTATTAAGACTATAAAGAAATTCAAAATCTCTTTAGTTGTATGTTTTAAATTTCTCAAGTGAACAGCGATTTTGCTTCATAATGTACATTTAGGATTTCAGTTTCTGTTGGATTACAGAGTTTTAGGACTTTTTTGTACTTATTGGTAGTCCAGATCTTAGAACGGGACTATGGCCCTCCCATCAGCATGTTGGTGTAATTTTTAAAGGAGACATGGCTTTTGCTGATATCTGGGTGCACAAGATGTAGTGTAGTCCAGTCCAGGAGACCCCAACTGGTTTCTTGGTTCAGTCAAGATTTGGACAAGCAGGAGACATTTTTAAACCAGCTCTTCAACTAGTATCAGCGGTAAACTAGTCCAAGGAGGTGTGCACATGCCATGCCTCTATGGTTTGGTTTACTGTGTGCCACCAAAATGAGTCCCAAGGGGTCTTCAAGGCCAAGAACTTTCATTCCTGAGCTTTGCAGTTTTCAGAGGGCAGCTCTGAAGGTTGCACAAGCTTTGAGACCAAAAATTCCAGAGCAATTTTGAAATGGATCACTGGATCTAGACCAGCTCATCCAGACCTTATTTCAACTATAGTGGCTTACTTTGTTTGAAATAGATCACGTTGCTGATCTGCAAAACAGCCAACATCTCTGTCTGAGATGCTCCACAAAGAAAGATACCTCATTTATGTTTCTACATAAGGACTTAATCAGTTAAGTTTGGATGATCTATATTTTGCTGACCTATTTTTTAAAAAAGTTGATCAAATGAAGAACATTTATCTATGGCTTCATGCTGTATAGATGTTCTAGTAGCTTGAGGTTACATGATTTTGGAAAGAAGGGAAGAAAGAAAGAAAAGTTCATTTTTAGCTTAGAAAGAAAGGGGGAAAGGGATTAATTCAACATTAAAAGCTCAGGGATCAAATGTAAGTGTGCAGCAGGCTCTGAAGGTCATCCTTTCTGAAAATAATCGTATGAGCAATGGATGACATAGAACAGAATTAAATTGTGAGTTTGAAGATGGCAAGACAAGAGCTTAGCTTTCAGAAACTGCAGACAGGTTATTAAGCTTATTTCTGGAGTGTACATTTCAGGCTCCAAGTGGGGAGCTTGGGGCTGTTCACTGAAAATTAGATGTCAGGGAAAATAATTCTAGCTTGTCATTTCCCTTGACATGCTTATTTTCTAGGTGTAGGGATCTTTTTATTTAAAAAAAAATGATTATTTACATATTTTGAGTGAAAGAAATAGTACACTACCTAGTGGTCAGGTTGCCATTTCCCTTTCAATCAGACCATCAAAGGTAAAGCCTGAGAAGTAGCCATGGAAGATGATGATGATCGTTGTTGTGCTGATTCTGAAGTTGAATTTTGGAAATCTATAGTGGTTTAAGTGCAGCTGGCCTTGATCAGGTGAAAAGTTTTGGGGGATTTAAAGTGCCTGAATAAACAGCAAGTGTGTGTGTGTGTTTGGGGGGGGGCTAGAGTTAAGGATATGGTGAGACAAGGAGGTTGCACAGAAACTCAATTATTTATTTGCATCTCTCTTGTCCCATACCAACCTGCCCATGCCTTGAGATCTGGAGGTGAGGCCCTCCTGGTTGTCCCACCACCCTCTGTAGTGAGGTGGGTGGGCACCTGGGAAAGGGCCTTTTTGGTAATGGCCCCCAGGTTATGGAATAGTCTCCCCCTCATGGTGCATCATTCCCCTTCTTTGTATACATTTAGGAAGGTGGTGAAGACGCACCTCTTTTCCCTGGCTTTTGGCTAATGTGACCATTTCTTTCCCCCACCATAGATATTAGTATTTTAATATTTAGTATACATTTTTAAATTTGTAGGATTTCATAAGTGCTTTTATGGATATTATTGTTTCAATCTGTTGTTTTAAAACTTGTAACTCGCTCTGGGACCTACGGGTATAGGGCAGGATAAAAATATAAATATAAATAAATCAATAAATACAGATCAGTTTATTGAAACAGAGCAAAGGTCCAAAGCACGAGTCCGGTATCACAGGGGGGTTGCACAGGGTTGTCTGCAATGCGCGCCGAGAGCCTGCCAATTTCTTAAGTAGGCAATGCTGCACCCTCTCCGGGTGCTTGATTTCTTAACGAGCGGTGCGTGGTCTGTTTCTGTCTCCGCAGAGTCTTTGGATTTCTTCTTCACTTTCACTTGCGGAGGAGTCTGGGCGTTCCCCCCCCCCCCAGTGGGGCTCTATTTGAATCAAATCAAATACCGAAAATTGCATTCAGTTGTTGCGGATCCACTTCCTTAGTGAGTGGAATGTCATCGCTAACAGGGTATGAATGTCTGTCTGGATGCAGCCTTAATCCAAGTTGACCCCGTCCTCTGAGATTTCTGTCACATCGCAGGCCAGTTGGGCAATAGGCAGACACTTGCGTGGCTACTCAGTCCCAAGGATTTCAGGCGTTCTCGAAGTCAGCACCAGTCCAGGGTCTAGGAGTTTAGAAGTCAGCACCAGTCCAGGGTCTAGGAGTTTAGAAGTCAGCAAGAGTCAGGTAGTCCAAGGAGTCAGCAGGTCCCAATGAGTCCAGGATTTCAGCTCAGGTAACAAGAGGCTGTTCAGACGTTGTCTGCAGCAACTGGAGGCAAGGTGAGCTTGTTCTTATATAGGAGAGTCAGAGCCATGCCCATGGTGCAGCTGGGCTAATTGCTCTGACCTCCTTCTCACCTGCTTCTGCTGCCTAAGCAGGCTATGAGAGAGCCTTTGATTAGGCTCCCTACAGGTGGACTCGTCACCAGAACTGTCTGACTGCTCCTCTGGACCCAGCCTTGGCTTTTCCATGCCTGCAATGCTCTGCTGTGGCTGCTCCTCAGCCTGTGGTTGCATCGCAGGCATTGCAGGCATATCCTCTTCCGACGAGGCTGAGCAGGGCATGACAATTTCTTTCATTATGGTATTTCTAAGGATTTGATATTGAGCAGACCCTTGAAATGTCAAACTCTTCTTCTAAAAGAATATCTATGCAATTAATCAAAGTAGAGAGGAAAAACTTAGGAAAGAAATAATGGGAAAAGATCATCCAACTTTGAAGTTTGGGACTGCAAAACAGCGAAGAATCATTGAAACAAAACTGATTCTTTTTTCTTTAATAATAGGGTTTTTTTCATTAAAATTGTAGTTCCTTCTCAAATCCCAACCTTCCAACCGGACTAAGATTTTATATACCGTATTTTTTTTTAACATTACATCAAATGTGTCAGGTAGTGTCAAGGATAACCATTCCAGAAAGCAGGTCTTGCCTTTTCTAGTTTTCATCCTAGTTCAGGAATGAGGCTGGGTCTCCATTTACTTGGTGAGGCAACTTCTGAGGGGGTGTGCAAGAGAGATGCCTGCAATTGTTGAGGGCAAAGATGCCTCCTCGATCTTCACTTCTGTGCTGTCTCCAGCCAGCAAGGCCCAGAAGCAAACACGCGCACGCACACACACACACACACACAGGCTCAGCAGCAGCAAGAGACAATATCAAGGCAAGGTTTGGGGGTGGCTGAAGAGTTGACAGGTTTTCAAACAGTCACAAGGTCAAAAGCTATCAGAGAGTCAGAATGGTCAGTCATAAATCACAAAGCAAGATCACGGACTCCAAGAGCTACAGATTTTACGGTCTTTGTCTGCAATAACTCTGGGCTGAATGTAAGGCTTTACAGAAGAAGCAGAGTCACACCTCTTTCATGGCAGGTGGCGTAATCTTTCTGATTTATGCAAATATGAACCCTCTTGTCTCAACATCATTGGGGAATGGTGTCACCCGGCTTCTTTTTCTGATTCTGAGCTGCTGTCAGTTTGAGCTCTAGATTGAGCATTCTCACTTGCTGCTTGTATCAGGCCTGCCTCAGCTTGGCTGACCATTGCAACCTCTCCTTCATTGTCAGAGGAAGAGGGACTGACAAGAGGAGGCCTGAAAACTTCTAGGAAAGTAGGTATATTTTCAGTTTCATGCCCTGAAACAATAGCATTTTTATCAGTAAATATGCTGAGAGATTGGGTGGTGTAATCTAGTGAGGCACTATTATTGTGCTGAGTGACAGAAGGTATTTCCTCAGGTGGTGGCAGATGGCTCCAACAGTAAATGGAGAGGCAGCCTTATTCTTCAGTCAAATATATCAGATAGGTCATTCCTTACTTGCACAGAACTGTCGTAAAGTCCAGTTCCATATTTATGTGAAAACACTGTACAAAACAGTGTGATGTTTCTTATCTGTATCTGTGCCACATGTTTAATTACATTCACAGTATTTAACGTGCATGCAATGGCAGTACTTAGCAGAATCACTGATGAGCAGAAATGAAATTCAACTAATGCATGTGAGCTTCATTCATTCATTTTCATTTAACAATGAAACCCAAGCAATTTCAAGGCAAACAAAAAGTACTCCCAGCCACATCAATGATAAAGGCAAATAAAACTAAATCTTTTTTTTTTTGTCACATGGATATTCTCAACAGATGTCACTAATTGCTATCAGTCTGAATTCACACGTAGAATTCATCCTTCAAATCACCATTCCCCATTTTTTTAAAAGCCTGAAAAAATACTATTTCCAATTTTGAAACGGATTATTTGTACATGTGCGTATACATGCACACACATAAACACTATGACCCTAGTTAAATTTCTTGGACTTTAGTTCTTTTCAGTATCATCCAATTTTTAGTATCTCTTGCTAACCAAATACACGAGGAAGGAAGATAGGCTATGCAAAAAATGAAATACATTTAAAATAGCATCTTTTCCTCTGGTTTTTAGAAAAACAGGTAGTTTGCCCACTCTTAATGTGTCACTTTTAGCACAGGGGAAGTTTGAATGATGTGGTGTTCAAAATAATACTGTCAAATGTTTCTTTAGTTTAAAGGGCAAACGGCCCTGTGTTCTTTATAGTGTCTATCCTTAAACCTGTCAAATATATCAGTTAATACTATTCATCATTCTACAATGTACTGTTATGAAGCTGAGAAACTGAAATGATTTTTCTGCCACTAGTCAAATAAGGATGTGAAAGCTATCTATTTATAAATGTTAGGAAACAATGGAACCAAATAAATATCCAAGCAACTAGTGATATATGATATGTTCAGCAACATAGTTCTTTGTAGGACAAAACCCCCACATCTTTCTATTCCTGAATAAAACAACTAATTAATAAGCTAAATAAGGTTTAACTCTCTCCTTCTTCTTCTGGTCTTTGAAATAAAATGTCATTTGAGGCCTGAACACTTCTTTAAACATCTCAGTCAGATGGAAGTAGGTCATTTGAATCAAACATCTAGTAATCTGACTTTTGTTATTTTGCTGTATTCTAACAGCAAAATGACAAAATTAGTTTCCTTACTAATGAAACCAACATATAAGCTTGTTTTCAATAGATTTTGTTTCAGCTCCCCAAGTTCAAAGGAACAAATAAATAAAATTACAGTTTTTCTTTAAATGTAAGTATATAGTGTCATATATACAATGTCATATATATCTCACCCTAAGAGTCATGCCTCTAGCCATGAAAAAATAAGGAGATATTGTCAGTCTTAGGCAATTATTAATAGAGATGTGTATGAATATTCAAAAATTAGAATATTAGATTCAAATCTGGTGAATTTTGACATCTAAATTCGATTCGGATTTTCAAAAATCCGAATGTGACATTCAAACTCAAATACTGATTTTTGAAAATCCGATACGGATTTCTGAATAATTCAAATGCATAGGTTCGTATCTTTCATATACAAATCTGCCCGAAAATTATCCGTATCTTGCACTTAAAATACGGGATTAAAATGGGATACGTACAGGATAATATGGGATGCATACGGATTTTTCCAGCATGCTCACAGATACATATAACAGATACTAATGTTGTCAGCATTCGTATCTTTAAATACTAATTTAACATTTGAATGTATAGATTTGAATGTTATGGATTCGAATCAGATTTTAACATTCAAATCTTAAATATCCGAATCGAATTAGATTTTATGACATTTGAATCTACTCGGATTCGAATGTCAAGAATACATTTGTGTACATCCCTAATAAGGAATGTGTCATTAGGTGGAAGCATAACTTCAGAGAAGAGGTAAAAACCTTCCTAATTTTGCTTCCTCAGTTTGTTAACTTAACAATGTGTTCAAGATCCTTCTGAGGCCTTGTAATGTGAGGAAGACTATAATTTCAAAAGCAATAGTAATCTAAATAATGTATAAAACCATAAACTTAAGTTATGTTGTTTTCTTTTACACTTAGAAAACTATACTAATAGCAGAGAATGTGTTTTCTTTTATTTCCATTTCGTTTGCACACCACCTTTCCAAAATAAAATTTGCCCAAGGCAGTTTACAACAAAAAGAAAATACACCATGCAAAATAATAATCAAAACACTATAATAAAAATACATTATAAAAATTGCACACCATACAAAGCATTGCAAAATAAGCCAAACACACACACACAGAGAGAAAAACAAATTGAGTCAGCTGAGGCCAAATAGAGTCTGAGCAGCTGAGCAAAGGCCTCAGTCCCCCCCCCCACACACACAATCATCTTTGCGCCCAGCCAGGCTGGAGAGTCACCCAGAGGGCAGAGGGTCTAGACTCCCACCACTAGACCACCCCCAGGAGAGATGGCAATGTTATCCTCCTCAGACTTGGCTTCTAGCAACTGAAAGTCATAAGCAGCTGTCCTTTATGGTCTCAGGTGTAGCTGAGACTAAGTGGAGTCTTGAGCAGCTGACAAAAGGCCCCAGTCCCACCAAGAGTCATCTCCTGCAAGATGTTCATGCCCAGCCAGGCTGGAGAGTGACCCAGAGGGCAGAGCGTCTAGGCTGCCACCATTAGACCACCCCCTGGAGAGATGGCAGGGTTCTCCTCCTCAGGCAGGTCTTCTTGATTTGTTTCAACATTAGTTATCTAACTTATTTACATCAGATATTATGTCTAGAGATTCTAGAGTCCATCTTTCTACTACTAGCTTGAAGAGAAAGAGCATATGACATTACAAATTATTACAGCAGAGTTAACCAGTCAGTAGCTCCCATATTGCAACATACATGAAAATTAACTTACATAAAAGTGATGTACAGTTGCAACAATATACCAACAATCTAGAGCAAATCAAACTACATATTAACCAAACAGATAAACAAAAATATCAAATTCAAGCCAGTTATGGTCACAGTAATGCAAACTTGGTCATTCTTTGCTCTGTATATTTTTTCCCTCATAATCACTCTATACACATGTAATTTAATAATCTCACTAAAACTGAGCTTCAAAGTCATAGTCAAAATAATGATTAGGGATGTGCACAAATATTTGAAGGTATTTGAAATTCAATAAAATTTGTCTGAATTTTGACATTCAAGTCCTAATTGAATGTCCATAAATTCAAATTTAAACATTCAAAACAATTTTGAATTTTGAATCTATTCGTTCGAATTATCCGGACATTCATATGTATATAGATCTGTACGGGATGAAAAGAGGTTGCATGCAGGGATAGCTACAGGATGAATACGGATGTGTATAAATGCGTGCAGATGCATACGCTGTGTATAGGCACATACAAATGTCAACATTCGTAAGTGCAAATTTGAATAAAAACTTTGAACAAATAGATTCAAATTTGCTTAATTCAAATTGAATTTGCTTAAATTTGAATTTTAAAGATTCAAATCGAATCCAATTTTCAAATGTTCAATTCAAATCGAATCGAATTTCAAAAATTGCATTCATGCACACCCCTAATGATTATTGTTCCAAGTTTTATTTGCTCAATGATGACATGATCAATATTACATATTGTGAGAAAAAGAGGCTTTATTGGGTGTTTTTCCACCGCACTCCTTTAATCTGGATCTAAGAAGATCCGGATCTAGGGAATGGGTACTTTCCTTAAGGGAAGTACCCAGTGTGTTTCCATGGTTGGTCTGGCACCCAATAGCAATGGGTGCTAGCCTCCCTGCTGTGGAAGCACCCATTTGGAAATCTGGATCTACCCACCATGGGTCTGCCTGTCACCCCAGGTGTTTGGGGAGACAGGGGGTCCAATCTCCGAAGCAGCTCCAAAGTCACTTCAAAGTCACTTCGACCATTTCGAAGTCACTTCAAGGTCACTTCGAAGTCACTTTGAAGTCTGTGCAAAATAGCTCTGAAGCATCGTTGAAGTCTGTGCTGATCTTTGCAGTAAACTTCAAAGTGACTTTGGAGTCACGTCGGAGTGACTTCAAAGTTCACTCCGAAGATCAGCACAGACTTCAAAGACGTTCCAGAGCTATTTTGCACAGACTCCAAAATGACTCCGAAATGACTTCGAAATGACTTCGAAATGACTTTGAAGCTTAGGTTTTGGGGCTCCCCCCAAGGGTGGCCCTTCCCCTAGCCTCCTCTAGACCCCATAATTATAAGTTATAAATTTATTTCTATAGTGCTGTCCATATACTCGGCGCTTTACAATACAATATATATAAACCTGCTGAGAGCGTCCAATCTAAAGGACAAAATAGTAGCAGTTGGCAATTAAAAACAATTAAAATAAATAAGTACAAAATACAGGAAAGGTAAAAAACAATAAGCAGTATCTCGTTAACAGATCATCTATGGAGAGCCCGGAAATGCTTCCCTAAAGAAAGTGATCTTTAGTTCAGATTTAAATGATGATAAAGAAGGGATGGCACGCAAAAGGAGGGGGGGTAATAGGTTCCAAAAATAAGAGGAAGCAAAGGAAAAAGGACGAATCCTAGACGGAACAGTAATAAGGCGAGGCTGAGATACAAGACCTCGACTACTAGAACCCCATTTCCAAACTAACATGAAAACAGGCTCCCTTTAATCCAGATTTTCTGGCTGAAGACCCCATTGTAGATCCCATTAATGCACTGAGATTAATGGGGTCTACAGAAAATCCAGATTAAAGCCCAAAAAGTACCCATATGATTGGAATTCCCGAGGCGTTGTGGAAAGGAATGTGTCCCTATTGGGTGCTGTGGTGGAAATGGGGTCATCCGGTTCTCACCCAAATGGGTCCTTAATGGGTGCTAAAATGGGTACTAAGAGACCATGGAAAAATTCCCATTCTCTCATTTATGTATATGCATTGTATTGCTGGCCTGCCTGTTTCTTTCATTTTGTACGTACAAGCTGAGGAAGGTCATAGTCTCTGTTCTGCAGAAATGTTGAAGTCAGGTTTTAGAGAGAAGGAGGTTGTTTCATTTATCGGCCATATTTTGAAAATTGGAGGGAATTTTGATTCAGTTTCCTTGATTGCTTTAGTCATGTTGGGAGGAAAATTGTGTAAGCTGGACTGGAAGCAACCTAAGAGAGAATTGTAAAAAAGAGAGAGAGAGGAAAATCAACTAATATAAAAGGAAGGGCAGAGAAGAAGGGAAAACCAGCAGAAGAGCGGAAACCTGAGAGACTATATGAAATCACAGAGCTCTGATCTCTGGCTATGCAGAAACCGATGGGCAGCTAAGTGAAGAAGAAAGCCAAGGAAAAAAATGATGAGGGAGGCTGTAGCAGAAAGCTGTCCTTAGCCCTCTAAGACTTTACTACAAGAATGGAACATATCAAGTCTCTGCTCACTTCATTTTGTCTTGACATTTATGGCCAGTTTGAAATTGAAATCTTTTTTTAATGCTGCTTCTGTGCTTCCTCCCCTCCCCCCCCCCCCACTTCATTCTTCTGCCTTCCAGTTTACTTAGGGAGAGACGTAGAAGCGCCATGACCTAGTGGGTGCAGCCAGGCAGAATAAGGTACCTAGTGGGAGTGGGTACGTCACACCCAGGACCTCTTAGGGCAGTCCTGGGACGTGTCTACAATTGCTCTAAGATACAAAATGAAAAGGAAGGAAAAGAGACATTACTAATGCTGCAACACTGCTAAAAATAGATGGACTGCAGTCCAGTAAGTGGTAAGCAGTTTCCTGTTTAATGTATTTCAGAGAGAAGGATTTAAGCACACACCTAAATGCCTCCCATCAAAATCCATGAGGCTTGAAGGGATTCATCTCTGGCTAGATTGTTCCCTTAGTGGTTTGAGCTGTGGGCAGCTTTTGTTTAAGCGATAGCAGCTTATTTTCAAAGACACTGATGCAGCGGATTAGGTATTCTGTTTATGCCTCATATGTATTTACAGTATTTTCATTTCAACAGTGGGATTTTAAAAATTATTAGTTTAAAAATTATTATTTTAAGAAAGCTAATAAAAGAACAAGGACAAGGACACTCAAACCAGTTTGTTGCTTGCGTGTACCTTGGACTGTTAATTCACTCTGGTGCTCTGCACAGAATATGTACAAGCAAAGCAAGAATGAATGTAGGAAGTGGTTCAGTGAGCCAGTTTGGTCTAGTGGTTAAGGAGCTGGACTCTTATCTGGGGTTTGATTCCGCCCTCCCCCATGAAGCCAGCTGGGTGACCTTGGGCTAGTCACAGCTCTCTTCTGAGCTCTCACAGCCCCACCTACCTCACAGGGTATTCTGTTGTGGGGAAAAGAACAGAAGCTTTGTGAGCCACTTTGAGTCCCCTTAAATGGGTGAGAAAAGCCGGGTAGAAAAGCCAACTCTTCTTCTACTTCTTCAATTGCCTAAGTTCTCTCTCTCTCTATTATACACTCCCCCCCTTTTTTTTTTTAAAAAAAAAAAGGAAAATGGCCTTCTTATGCAGAATCACAGTTAATAAGTAGACTGTCAAATCTTGATAAATATTCCCTCAGTCACTGGTATCAAACATATTGTTCCAGTTGTCTCTTTGATCGCCTTCAGCCTTTTAGAACATTTATACTTGTGGTTTTTGAACTGAAAGAGTTTAAGCAGGGATAACTTCTCATTTTGCTCCATATTGTGACTGATAAATGGTAAGCAAGTTTTATGTCTGACAAGGGTTTACATGAGGGAACGCTGTTTCATATTCTAACTTTGTATATGAGAAAGGAATCCTCTAGACCACATTTTAAAGTACACGTTTGATCTCACTGTGCCTTTGCAAATTACAAGACACAACTGTGGCTGCATTTACTGGCTGCAGAGGTGACATGGTGTGGAAGCAGAGAACTTGGGACTTGCTCTGGCCCTAAATGCTGACTTTTGGCACAGACCCAAGCCATGTTCCCCAAAAGTCGCAATCCCCTGCCCATAAAGCAACAGGTGCCTTCTGAGGCCTATTGCATTGGTCCAGTAAAGCTGCAATTTCAGGTCCTGTTGTGTGCCATTTTACAGGTGCATGACTTGGTTTATGGCCGCAAGCATAGCCAATCTTCATCATGCCATGCACCATTTTGGTTAGTTGCTTTGCAACTGTTCCAGTGAAGTGCATTGGGCAGGTTTCCCAGTCCACCACAGACAAGTGCATGGAAAATATAACACCCCATATTCTTTCCTCCTGTACTTTCTTGCATGGAGTTAAATTTATGCATTCATGTGGCCAGTAACTCATGAGTCTATTTGCCCACCATCATGCCAAGTGTATTTGATGATGGCGTCATGATAGCAGCATGAGCATCAGCTGTGTCTGAACTTCACTAGACCACCTTTGGCTGCCGTTAGGGCAGCTGTAAAATGTCATTAAATGTTTATCACTCCAGTCTCAGGACTTCTTCTCTCTCATCTGAGGGTGGATTGGGTTGAACACTTGCCCAGATGGGAATGCAACACTCTGAGGCAAGTTCGAGGTTCATGTGTGAACACAGGTAAGGATGTGCACAAATATTCACAATATTCATTATTCATACGAATTCAGACAAATTTGGACATTCGTACACAAATTGAACGCTACATTTGCATATTAACATTGGTGCGAATATGAATGTTTTGGAACATTCGTACGAATAGTTTGGACATTTGTTAAACTGGGAATACGTATTGGATATGTATGCATTCATACAGGATATGTATCTGATACCTGTGCATTTGTATCAGGTATTTGTATGAATTTGTACAAATACATTCATATCAGAATCCTATCACATTTGAAGGGGATCCATTCGAACAAATATACATTTTCTAACATTCGATTCATTATGAATCAAATGCCAAAAAACAAAACAAAACAACATTTGTGCACATTCCACAGCTCCACAGTGTTTTAAACGAAGATCTTAATATTGTTTAAAAATAATAGTACAGTTCAGAGCCTGACTCAAACTTTTACTGAGAGGAATAACACATTATTTATTAACTGGAGAAAGCTAAGTTCAAAGCCAACTCCTTTTTCATAGCTTTCTGGTATGGCAATTTTCCACTAGGGCTTAGATCCCTTCTAAGACCCCATTAGGAACTCGATTGTTACCTGATTGGTACCAATTGGGAAGGCCCTTCCCCACCTGGACCACATTAAAGGCCCCATCTGCAAGGCCCTGTCCCCATGTTGGAAGGGGAAATCTGGATTTAATGGGCCCTTTCTGGCCCTTAAATACGGATTTCATGTTGACCTGATGAAAGGTGTCCACAATGGGGTCTTCAGGCATCTTCAAGATCCAGATCTCCAGGAGAACCCCATCTCAAAGATCTGGATTTTGAAGATTCAGATCTCTGTGCATGAAAAAAAAGGGTAGGTTTTTATTCCCTGGCTATGATGTTGGCTTGTGAACTATTTCCTGTGCTTGAAAACTGTACAGGTCTGCTGACGGTGAGCAGCAGTATCACTTAACCTAGAAGCCCTTGAAAAGAAAATAAGCTATCAAATTTCTTCAGCAAACAAAGGGAAACTACCCAGAACCAAAACCAAGAGAATCTGAAGAAGGTACCAGATTTTTGCTGGGTAGGAATTGCAGTGGAAACTTTTACTTCTGTGATAAGTCAGTCCTTCCAAAAGCTGGAAAATATTTCACACTTTTAAACGTCACTATCTAAATTGCTACCATAATTGTTCATCTAAGTGGAAGGAAGGAAGGAAGGAAGAAAGAAAGAAAGAAAGAAAGAAGTCTTCTTACTTGGATTGTCATGCTTTGTTCCATAGTTCTACATTGAACCTCAGCTTTTAGATATGGCTTTGATATCCATCTTCAGAGGATTTGGCTACTAGAAAAGTAAAATGCAACTGACAGAGGTCTTGCTTGGCTGTATTAACTATAGGGCTTTCAAAAATGCCCTTAGGTTACTCAACAATTGAAGTATTATCTAAAGGCCAATAGGAGAGGCCATCACTATTTCCTTTGAGCTGAAACTACCAGGAATCATTAAAATACCTGCAGGCATCTTTAACTCTCACAAGGAATGTGCAGATGGTCTGGAGAAGGAAAGTTCCATTTCAGTTAAGGAAACAATGACACAACAATAGAAGATGACCAACAGCTCATCGGGGATCCTGAAAGCCTTGTGCCTCCTCCTGCTGCCTTTGCTCTAATCTAAGCCGAGTGTGAATTTCCTCAAAGGAGTAGGACAATGAAAAGCTAAATTTATTTTGCTGTCTTGTTTTCACAGCTGTAAACATCTCTTCTAAAATAGTGGTGCTGGTAATGAGGACTGGATGGGAGAAACACTGATCCTTCCAGAAGACAGAGAGTGCACATCAAGTAGCAGCCACTGAAAGGCTTCAGTTGACATTACAACTGATATTGAATGTACTTATCAACTAAATGTAAAGCTTTAAAAGAAGATTGTTGAGTGGAAGGTAACGTAAATAAAAATAAAATAAGAGTAAAACATTTTTGGATCTCAGTTATACTGAAAATAACAATTATCTACGGTATTTTCACATTAATTTATTTACTAAAACTAAAAACTTATCTACTAAAAACATAGCATTTACGACTTCACTGACTATGCTAAAATGTTTGACTGTGAGGGCCACACGGATGTTCTTAGATATGGAAGTGCCATACTGCCTTCCAAGGAAACTCCATGTGGATCAAGAAGGAACAGTTAAAACCCAACATGGAACAACTCATTCAATATTGGAGAAGGAGTAAAGCAGGCTGTATACTGTCACTGTTTATTTAACTTATATGCAGAATGCAAGATATAAAATGAAATCAAAATGTGTTTGTTCATTGAGATAAAAGTTAGAGCAAACCTTTTATGCTTTTCTGTTTTTCCAGTAGTAAATTATGACTGTGAAGGTTGAACCATAAGGAAGCCTGAGTGCTGAAGAATTAACACTTGAATTGTGGTGCTGGAGAAGACATTTGACCGTAAGCAGGTCAAATGAGTTGCATGAGCTTTGGAGTTAGTCTCTGAGGACCATGATGACTAGGAACAAAGGTTCCTAGCTTCAGGGGCCCCTGGAACCCATTTTTGTGGTGCATTTTGGTGCACTGCTGAAATGGGTCCCACATAGTCTTCTGCATGCCTTCTGTATGCCTCTGTGAACTGGACTAACCAAGGCCAGTTAGGCCCTTTCCGCACTTGGTCTTATTCTGGAATATATCTCAGGATCAAGGTCTCTTATCTGCATGTTATTGCAGACTACAGCAGGTCCTAGTAAGACTTGTCATAGCCTGTATTAGCATGTGGACAAGAGACCCCTATCCTGAGATATATCCCAGAATAAGGCCAAGTGCGGAAAGAGCCTAACTGGCCTGGGTTAGGTCAATCTCCTCTTTCACAAGGGTCATCAAAGACCATCAGAAAACAGATAGGAACCAAGACACCACTCCTCTACCCATCTCCAGGTGGGTCCGCCCACATGCAGATACGCCACATACGAGTACCTAGTGTAATGACATCATCGTGCCAACCCCATGACATACACCCCATACAAATACAGTAGAGAGCAGCTACTGTGTAGAAAGCAGCAGTATTGCAGGTACAACGACACTTTTGTATTCAGCTGTGGTTGATGTGAATACTATGCTTTAATTTTGTTCAACTGGTAACAATGAAAATACATCCTGCATATCAGACATTTACATTACGATTCATAACAGTAGCAAAATTACAGTTATGAAGTAGCAACGGAAATAGTTTTATGGTTGGGGGTGAGGGTTAGAGTTAGTTTGGGGGTCACCACAACATGAGGAACTGTATTAAAGGGTCTCAGCATTAGGAAGGTTGAGAACCACTGCCTTCAGAGGAAGCCATTGCTGTCTGAAAGGAGAAACTGCTTGCTACAGTTGTTACACAGGTATGTTCTCTTAAATCCCTAATCAGATTAAGTAAAGGTAAACATTAAAACAAAGAAAAGAACTTGGACCTTTTAAATTTGTTTTGTGAAAACATTAAAGTAGTTCTTGCAGTTTAGGTTCTTCCTTTTTCCCCAGCCGTACGCCCTTCAAAAGCTTACTTCTATCTACCCTTTGTGACCATAAATGTTCTTATTGGCACTAGAAAAGTTCCCACAATTGTTCCTTGGAAAAGGAAAAATCATTAGTCCAGAAATAGCTCTTTTTAACAAATTAGCTTCTTAGAGATTGCTCTTTGTAACCCCACCTCTTCAAATCAAATAAAATGCTGCCAGGGTCAGGGAGCCACGTCCACTGGGCATTGAGTGTATCCATTGCATTTATTCAACAGTAACTTTAGCAAACACTGGCTTTTTTTCTTTTTACTCCGTCTTACTTTTGATATACTATTTTTGTGTGTTGCATACTCAAGTGTTTTTGAAAAATGCCTCAAGTACGTACTCTTCAGCTGCATTCTGAAACTGCAAAGTCGAAGATCCAGTCTTTCAAGATCCAGATCTTTGAGATGGAGTCCACCTGGAGATCCAAAGTCCTCTGCAAACAACAACAACCCTTCTCTTGACAATGTTCTGGGATGCCAAACATATATGTGATGGAGTACTTGGAAGTTGGGTCAACCATGAATTCTGTGTGGTACATGGAGATGTTAAAACATTTGAGAAAACTTGTGTGTCGAGCTCAAATATGGCTTCCATACTGAATTTCTATTTTAGCCTTCTCTAATAACTAGTTGGTATTACACTCTCCTTCTTACTCATCAATATTTGTTGACGCACATTATCAGAGTTATTTCTTTCTTTTTTAAAAAAAAGAAAAGGATGTGATCAGGTACAGTTAAAGAGTTGCCTTTTTGATGATTTTCAATCTATCCTCTGTGTATGGTTTCTTGGATCTTGAAGCCTCAGAAAGGTCCACCCAAAGTTGTCCTTTTTTTTTTCCAAACTGCACTGGCCTCCTTTTTGGCAGAAAAACTAAATAATCAGTGGCTGAGAGTTTCCTGCTCCAAGATATTAGAGATGTAGCCTGCTCCAATTCATACATCAGAATATTCCTTTTTATAAGTATATATAGGAACCTATGATTTCCTTATTCGGCATGTAGGAGAAACCAGTGGGAAGAGACATCTGAAAATGTTGTTGTGAATGCTTGTTCCCTAATCTCAAAATCAGGACTCCTGTCTGATTATCTGCTGGATTACAGAACATCCATGGCAAGCCATGATGGGGGTCAGCAGCAATTTTAAAAATCTTAACTCCCTACAAAGCCTTTTATTATCAATGGTGATATGATTTTAAGATCTTCCAAAGTGATGTTCCTGCAAAGAGGGCATCCCCAAGGGGTGACGGCTGTAATTTATAGTCCTTATAGAATAAACTGAACAATCCTTGCTTTTTCATCTTATTTCCTGCATTTTCTCAAATCTCTCTTTTCATCCTAATACAATTGTAGATTGTGCAGCACATATCATTTGTGCAAATAAATATTGTTTTTCTGCATTTATTCTCTCTGTTGTCACATGACACAGAGATATTTTTGGTGTTAGTTCCACATTTATATTTAGACTATTATTAATATAATTCTGAATACTTCTCCAAAATCTTTTAATACTATCACACTCCCATCAAAGGTGGCAATATGTCCCCCTATGCCCACACCCATGCTAGCATTGTGGTGACATTCCTGGAATCATATATGACAACTGAGATGGTGTTCTATATAAAATATCTTAAGTCCCATTTCCTGTACCCTATTATTTTTTGTTTTACTTTTCTCTAATTTTTGCTCAACATTATCTCTTGTAATATTAACATCTGACTGCCAGTTTTGAAACATACTATTAATTAATTTACTATTTATTAATGGTCCCAATATTTTACTTCCTACTCGTCTTGACGCCTCCAAAAATTCTTCCAATATTTCTTCAAACTTTGTCAAAAAAAGAGAAGATTTGTTATTCCCTCTGAGAATTAGTGACAAGGCAAAGCTAGGCTACAAGTAGGAAAAGGATTTCACAATCAAATACATGCAGTGCGTTCTAATGCTGATGTACAAAATTGTACCTGCCAGCAAAACTTAACTTTTGAGCATAAGTCTTTAAAAACCTCTTAGCTCTGCCAAGAGTTAATTAAAGGTTAATCAGTCTTTACCACTACAGTAAAACTTTTAAACTAAAAGAAAGTCAATGATTTATCCCATTGTATCCCATCATGCTTTTAACATTTCTAATTAACTCACAAAGGACACATAGTATTGCTTTACCTTTCATTAACAAATAAACCCAAGATATTTTTTAAAGCTGTTTAGAGACTAAGCCTGGAATTTTGTTGAAACTAAAGTCAACAATCAAAATATAATGAGAAGAATATGTTTTCAATGTCCCCCCTTTAAACCAAACCAAACAGGTCCCCCCCCACATACACACACCAATTAGGCAGGTGTGCTATGATAAATGTCCAATTATTCTAATAGACATTCAAGAATTACACCTTAGAGATGAAGTTAGCCATTTGATTTCTCAAGCTGTTCAGGTTAACATATGCTTCCTCACACAATTCTCAGCATAAGCAAATTATTGCAGCACATAATTAATAGCGGTGAAGACAGAAATAACTGTAAAGTTTAAAATCACAATTCAAGGGATTTTTGTTTTTGCTTTTCTTCCCAATGCCCTTGCTTCTATGTTCAAGATAACATATTGTGGATAGTTTATGTAACTTCTGGCTGACAAACAGCTGGCAAAAAGAATGATCTGTGCTCTTAATACCACTCTACAAGTGGCCACTTTTTCTTCATTAGTCTACAGGAAATACATATATACGTTAATCAACTGCTCATCTGAGCTAAGTACCAGCTATGGAAACCATTCATAGCTTTAAAAGTTCAATTGTGCAGATAAGAATAAAAATCCCACAAGGTAGTTAGTAGAACTTAGAGACTAACAGGAGAGGGGGTTGGTGGCAAGAGCTTTCGTAGACACGTCTGCTTCTTCAGATAGCATCCCTTCTCCTGTTAGTCTCCAAGTGCTATTAACTACCTTGCTGGACTTTTCATTCATGGAATATCAGATTCAGACGTGCCCATTGGGCCCCCTAGCATCTAAAGAAGTAGACATGCCCATTGGACCCCCTAGCATCTAAAGAAGTAGACGTGCCCATTGGACCCCCTAGCATCTGATGAAGTAGACGTGCCCATTGGACCCTTAGCATCTGAAGAAGTAGATGTGCTCATTGCCCCCCCCCAACATCTGAAGAAGTAGACGTGTCCATTGGGCCCCCTAGCATCTGAAGTAGATGTGTCTATGAAAGCTCACGCCACCAACCCCTTCACCTGTTAGTCTCCAAGTGCTTCTAACTACCTTGCTGGACTTTTCATTCATGAAATATCAGTTTCAGATGTGCCCATTGGGCCCCCTAGCATCTGAAGAAGTAGACATGTCTATAAAAGCTCATGCCACCAACCCTTCTCCTGTTAGTCTCCAAGTGCTTCTAACTACCTTGCTGGACTTTTCGAATTAGACTAACACGGCTATTTCTCTGATAATAATAAAGTACTTTTACTAACTCATCAAATGCAAAGCAGATTGTATTTCAGGTCATTTTATTTGTTCATCCTGAGGGCACTGTCAAGTCTTGACTTCTCCAAGATATTAGACAAGCCTACTCACCTGATCTTTGATTATAAGTGCTAGGTTACATTAGAATGCTTTGCATTGTGACACACATCATGCTAGATCTTGAGTAAGCAAGGAGGTAGACACTTTCTCATTCTCAAGATGGGAACTGAGAAAAGATGTGCAAAGTTTGGTTTTGGAATAAAAAGTTTGATCAAACAATCCATGCTTGATTCCATGTGCACTGAACCAAACATGTGGTTGTTTGAATATCTGAAAATTAAATTGACCTGAACCTACTCATGAACATCCACTATGTGATAAGCAGTTTATGTTTGCTGTGTTTTTGCCTTTGAAAAAAGGCCTTTTTTAGTGGAAATATTGGCCTTTTTTGTTTTTAAATAAGTTCAAAATGAAATGCAAACAACCATGTGTTTGATTAAATGATTCACCCCATCGATCCAAATAAACAGATGTTTGGTTTCAAACTGACCACAGAGTTATTATCTGTACACATCTCTAGAACTGAGGCTATGAAAACTCATTCTTTCTGGCCCCATTAAAACAAACAAACAAGGAATATTTTCCTTACATAAACCAAGAAACTCTTTTCTTTGTATTCATGCAAAGCCTGCTTGCCTGTAGTTCTCATTGGGAACTTGTGTTCCACAAACAATATACTCTAGTCTGTTTTCTATAGAGATGTGCATGGACCAATTCTAGTGCACATGGTTTATAGTGCAGTCAATCATAGCACCGTTAGACTCAGGCATGGGCCTCAAGGAGCTGGGCAGCTGGCTTGCAAAAGAGGGCAATTCACTTGCATTTGGTTCGTCAAAGTTCTCTTCTCCCCTTGAGTTACTGTTTCCCCCTTTCTGCCATGCTTATCTGCCATCCTATGCTGCTACCTGCCCACTTCACCCTATTCTGCAGGGATCTGCTACATTGGGCTCTTGCCTTGTACAACTCAAAGTCCCAAAACTTATACTGTTCACATACATTTTACTACTTTCTCTTCTGGGAAGATAAAAACATAATGAGTCACAAAAGAACATGTGACCAGCACTTGAGGATTTCCTGAACAGAAAGTGATCTTCTGGAACCTGTTATACCATAAGGCAAACATCCAAGAGCAAGTGATTCAGAAAAATGCAGCAGACAGAAATAACATTAGCTAATATGTAGGCATCAGTCAAAGCAGGCAGACAGTGTTAAAGGCCAGAGCAGGCAAGTGGCAGCACAGGAAGGATTGAGAAACATCGAGAGGAAGATAATAAGCAGGTTACGAGTGAGAAATTGATTTCTTCCTAGCTGGGTCACAACATCTAGCTGTGTGACAGCCAAAGTTGGGTGGTACTATCCAGCTTAGTCCCTGGTCGAGAGCCCGGAGTACATGGACAGAGCATTAAAAGGTTTGGGGATCCCATTTCCAGTGGTTACTGGCAGAGGGAGATACAGGGAAGAGCAGCAGGGAAGAGTGGTTCAGAGAATGACTGTTAGTTTTGTTGAAATAATCATTCCTTCTACTCTGCCTTTCAACCATCAGAATTTAGAGATGCCAGTTTACCTTCCTACTGGCCTGGCAATGATGTCATTAAACAACTGTGGACATATTACACAGAGACTGTTATGTATTACAGAGACTGTAGAGACTGAGTAGTGCTGACTTAGCTCTGCCCAACTAAGGCAATCAGCTGTAGGAAAAGTCACCACAGTCTATAGTTCTTGATATGGGGGTGGGGAGAGAGAGAGAATAGGATTGCTGTAGGCATGCTGCTCTTCCTGCTGGGGGAAGTGGTCTCAGATGTGGTGTGTACTACGATGCTGAGGGATTTTGATTTCCATGCTGGGAACACCTCCAATAGACATACTCTTGGCCTGGTCTTTGTACAGAGTAAGAAAATTGAAGTCTGTTAATGGCTGAACTTATAGTACAGCCATTGTCAATCCTTTCTGGTGAACTTAGGGTTTATGGTAGCCATCTCTCACTGCAGAGGTGAAAGACCTATTGAGATGGTTTGCCTTCAAAGACTTATGGAATCAGATTCCTGAATGCCCTGGGGAAATTTATGGTTGTCGTGACTGGCAAATCTTTTGGGTGCTCAAGTCTCTCTCTAGCATGAGGCATGCAGCCACTAAAATGATCACTCTCAAGTACCGTCAGTGATCCTGCAGAGCTTGCAAGACCTCATGGTACACTGGAGAGCTGTAGATGGTGAAGGGATGGTTTGATGGTTGGGACCGAAGTAGCATGAATCTGATCAAATACAAATGACGGTGCATCATTATGCCTACCAGTGATAGTAGCAAAGAAAGCGTATTTCTCCTCCACCACCACATACTCAAGTAGCTGTCCAGCAGAGCTTTTCTGTGTGGTTTGAGGACTGTTGTCATGCAGTCATATAAATCTGTGTAATCTTTGGAATATTGCAAGATAGTTTCAGGACAAAGGTGCTCAGATTCACATGGGTAGTAGTTCTTTGGAAGTGCCCATGGTGCGGTCTCATACATTGTATTGGATCAATTTCAACTGATTCAGTTTGAAGATGTGGACAATGCCTACGCGATCCTGGCAGCAAGTAGCTCCATTAGAGGTGTCACACCTTTTTACATCACCTAAGGCCCTGTCCCCATGCAATTTAAAGTCTGCTAAAATTCTTCATTTGCCTCTGAGTGTCCCCACACCAGGCTTTTCAACGAGTTTCCAGCGCTACAAAATGAGGAAAATAAGCGAAAAAATACATGCCCTTTAAAGAAGACTTGGAAGTCGTGGGTTTTCCTCGCAACATTTACCTTGGGGACGCTCCGTGGCAAAAGGGGCAGTGATTGCTGACTGCACACACAGCCGAAAAGCATTCACACATCTCAGAAATGCAGCAGGTTCCCTTCCTTTCCTTTGTAAAAAGAGCCAGAATTGCTCAGAATTGCAACATTGTTATCAGGTGATCTGTGAAAGTGTTAAAAGAGTGAATGAGCAAAGGATCGCACTGCCAATGGCTGCTGCCGCTGACTTTGCAGGGACAGGAAGCCTTTTCTAACAGAGAACAGAGTGAAAGTAAGTGCTGAAAGTGAATGAGTGAGCAATCATGTCCGGGAAAACTGCCAGCACACTCACAAGCACACAGCTGACAAGAGATTGCTCAGCAAAGGTACAGCCCAAACGACGTCCGAAAAGAAGAAATCCAGAAACAGTCCAAGTCCAGGGGTAACGAGAGTCATACAAACAGTCCAGTCCAAGGTCAGGGTAGCCAGAAGGATGGTCAACAGGTACGTTCCAAGATCTAGGGTTTCCAAGCAGTCCAGGAGTCAGATACAGCAGCTTTCTCTTAAGGTAAACAAATATTTTCTGACAAAGGGCTCGGGCGTCTGCCCGGTGTTTTAACTTTGCAGATTGAGCTCACAGATGCAGGTGATCTGCATGTCTCTGGGCAAGTCTTTTTGATTGTCTTAACCCTTCCTTCTCTGCTCTCCTTTGCTTAAAGCTGGGGATCTCTAGGCTCTGCTGTTCCATGCACATCCTGCACTTCTGCTGTGGTAAGGCTGGGCTGTTGAACCCCAGGCTCCAATGGGGCTGGGGGGTCAGAACTGGGTCCTGGCATCACCTGAGGTTCCTCCTGTACCTGAGGAAGTGAGTCCTCCTCATCCTCCTCCTGGCTGACCATGACAGATCACTGCCTTTGCCGGGACGGGAAGCCATTTCAGGGGATGGAGATCTGTCTATTTTTCCTTTTAACAAGAGAGGGGGCGGGAGGAAAAAGATGCGGGGAAAAAAAACAGGCTTCTGTGGGGACAGAAGGTGCATTAAAAACATGCATTTTGCTGAGCCTCGTGCGGACTCTTATTGCGGAAGTGCACGGCACTTTTAAAGTCCGCTTGATTAGAGTGACAGCAGAGGGAACTCAGAGAGGCAAATAAGTCTTTTGGGGATTCAGCCTAAGCTAATATTAGTCTACAAATTTGTTATTTAAAAAAAGCCAAATGGGAGACAAAGCAAGAGATATTCTCATTCAGCGAGTCAGGGATAAAGAAGCACAGAATGTTTTGATAAAAATTATGACAGCTCAATCAGTTCTGCACTTAACTGCTTACATATCTCAATTTAAGCTGGAGGAGTATCATCGCTTCAATATACCACTGTACTTTAGCAAGATTTGATCAGTTAAAAATAATAATCAATATGGGGAGATATGATAAAACCCCGAGGCAAAATAAGCTCAATATTTGTGATTTTAAAGGTAGTAGAGGATACGTCCCATTTCCTTTTGGACGGCTCCCTGTATGAAACTATTAGAGAGCACTTTCTGGCTCTATGTCTGCAAAATGACTATAGTATGAATAACCAAGATAAAATGTATTTGTTATTAAAAGGTACCGATAAAGCAACCATAATGAGAGTAGCAGTATTTATAGCTAAGGCCAATAAAATCAGAACTGCATTTATAATCAGGGGGATGTAGATTTACGGATTGCAATTGTTTTAAATGTTATAATTTGGTTCTTTATTGTTTTAAAGGACAAATGTGTTTTATCAGCTGTATTTTGTATTTATGATATGGTCAATGGGTTAATCATTAATAATAAATAAAAAATATTTAAAATGTTATTAATTGCTTATAACATCCTTTCAAATCATTTATAAACATTTATAATCATGCCATAAACATTCAACTTCTCCCAACATTGGTACTGAAAAGGGCATTTTCCAAATAGTCTCAATCAATCAAGATGCTTGTTGTCTGAAGATCTATGTTTTCTCTGGAGAAATACTTGCTAGAGTTTTGTCCACCTTCTTAGGAGGAAAAAAAAAAAACTCCATTAACTTGGCTGAAACACTCCAAATTACTTGTGAAACCTCTTTTGATACAAGATATTGTCCATTGGGAAACTTCAAAACCCATTTGAATTACATGCTGAGATGGTTCAGCACGTCAGTCTCTCTGAAGAAACCATGGTCTCACACACACACACAAGCCCCCAAAAGTAACCCATAACCCATTCACTTATTAGATTTCAGCTCTATGTTTCTGTTTGCTTTGCAAAAACTCAGCACCTTACTTTTTCACGTCCACACTAGGGAGAGGGAGGGAGGAAAAATATTATTATACAATTCTCCTCCATAATGTGGCAGAAAAACCACAAATTAAAATCCCTGCGTTAGCATATACTACATTTCCTGATGCATTTTACAAAGAGAATAAAAGGGGAGAGAAGAATAGAAAGAAAGCATCTGTTATGAAGAAACTTTTAAAATTACCAGAACAATGTCCTAAATTATTTAATACCATTTCCAAATTACTTTTTAATCAAGCAGTTCTTAGGGAGTGATAAAAGTTGCTGATATGTAAATATCTCCCATTCTGGAGAAAAGTTTTCTTTAGCTCCAGAAGGGTAATATAAATATATTAAGTAAGAATTCCATCATGAAGTTTCCAAATCTTGTTAAATATATAAACACATATTCGTTTATTTTCATTTCTATACAATTCTTTACCCTGAGGTCCCAGAATGATTTACACATCTAAACCAGATATTACAAATTATACACCTAAAAACACATCTACGCAGGAGGGTTATGCAGAAATATTTTTAACATTTGAAATTTGGTTGAATTTGGCCATTCAGTTTTGAATCATAAGAGGAGCCCTGCTGGATCAGGTCACAGCCCATCCAGTACAGCGTCCCATCGCACATGGTGGCCCACCAAATGCCCATGGACATCTCAAGCAGAGACAAGGACAAACCCTCTCCTGCTCTCGAATCCCAGCAAATGGCCTCAGAAACATCCTGCTTCTGCCACCCCCAGCCTGAAAGATGTATCTAGGCATTCATTCTAGTAGCCACTGATACATCAGTCAATGATGTATCAGTGGCTACTACATACATGGTACCTGGGCATCCCCTCTTGATAAGAACCTAAGAGGAGCCCTGGATGATTAGGCCACAGCCCATCTAGTCCACCATCCTGTCCCACACAGTGGACCACCAACTGCTTCTGGGCATCTCAAGCAGACAACAGCAAAACTTCACGTGCTCTCCAATCCCTGGAGTGGCCTCTAGAGGCCTGCTGCCTGTCCCCCCAGCCTGGAGGTGGTACCCAGGCATCCATTCTAGTAGCCACTGAGCTACCCGTCCTCCATGGATCCCTCCCACCCTTCCCTGAAGCCATCCAGCCCTTCTGGGAGTCACAGATCAGCAGGGTGGCCCAGAATACTGGGCATGGAATGTTGGCACATTCAAAGATTGACATTCAAATTTGAATTGAATGTTTTGATACATTTGTATGAAGCTTTGTATGGTATTGGTGTGGGATTCATATATTGGATTCATAAACTATTTGTATGCATTTTTATGGGATCTGTACACTATTTGTATGCATTTGTATGTATGACCTGTATGCTATTTGTATGCATTCGTATGGGACTGAATATTTGTATTGAATACGAATCCTACCACATTCAAAGGGGATCTATTTCAATGAATATGAATTTTCTTGCATTTGATTCGATACGAATCACCACATCCCTCCCTACTACACAGCATGAGGCTGAGTCACCATTTAAAGCTGATGGAGGATCTTCCCAACTTAAAGGTCCAGCATGTAACCCCGTACTTTTGGTAGAAACCCCAGGTGCTTTCCACCAAATGGTGAGCAACCAATTAGCTTTCACCTACACAGAACACTTTCACTTCAGCACCGTTATACTTTATCAACAATGGCCATTGTGCATATGCTAGCCAAGAGAAAGGGAACCACACATGTTATAATGGATCATGTCCTAAATGCATGTATTATGTGGGGAAATTAGCTGGATCTAACCACAGGCCCTAAAAAAGGCTGAAGGTGTGATCACAGCCTTTTTCATAAAGGAGGCTACAGAGCAGTAGGCCGTTTTTAAGTGCCGGCTGTCTCAACCAAAACTCTGTTTACAAGTACGTGCACATTGCTTTCCTATAGATCTTTTAATGGCTACTGAATCCAATGCATCACAAATCATAGTTTTCCTCCTCAACGGGGGGGGGGGGGATGAGACACTTCTTACCCTCCCCTGGCAAGCACAAATCTAGCCTTTGTAAATCCACAGTATGGGCACAGCAATTGTTTTTCTGGATCTTCATGTATCCATATGTGTTCAGAGCTAAATAGTTATCAATATGGTCAATAAATGGCAATCTAATTTTCAGAAATATTCACAGAAAAGAAAGAATGAGTTATTACTTTTATATTCAACACAAACAAGGGCATTACTTGGATGCTGATCAAAAGTGACTGAAACATTCCCAAGCTGCATGATTTTCATACTGAGCTTGTATTGCTCCAGTTAAATTATGCTGCCAGGAGAGCAGGATGAGAGCGTTAACAAACAAGAACTGGAAAACCATTTCAGAAGCAGGAGGAACAAAGAGAAGTCCCCTTTTCACTAAAAAGAAGTGAGCACAGAATGCCTTACACAGTAAAGCCACTGTACAGAAGGCTCTTTACACTTGGGAGTTTAACACACCACATCAGAATGGTATAGCTTATAGTTTGCAAGAAAAATCCTAATGGATCTCAGTGGAACTGTAGAATTTATTGGGCAAAAATAGAAATAAAAAGGGAATGGAAGGGAAAGAAAAAGAAACAATACAAGAAAAAGTACACCAGATATTAAATTTATTTTTCTATTTGCTTGTTTTTAATGTTAATATTAAGATTGCTAGGAGAAATACCAACAACCCGAGATATGCAGATGATGGCAGTATGATGGAAGAAAATGAAGAAGAATCTTGGAAAGGATGAAAGAGAAGAAGACAAAAAGTCTGAAGCTCAACATTAAAAACAAAACACTAAGATCATGGCACCTGATTCTGGAACTTCCTGGTATACAGAGGGGGAGATAATAGGAAGAAGTGGCAAATTTTGGACAAGCTTGCAAAAAGACTACAAGGAGGAAGAAACTTTTTGATACTAGTTTTTCCCCATAAAGGTATTGGCTTGTGGATGCAACATCAGACCTTCCAGAGCTGGGTTCTCCTTAGAAAGCCATGAGAAGGGTGTTCATATTTCAATCAAAGTAGCTTATAGTATAACTTCAAAACATTAATCAGATCCAATAATCAGTAATAAAAATAGCAGTAAAAACTGGATGGTGTAAGGAGATAGAGAATCATTTACACTAGGAATACATGAGTGGACAAATGAGTTTTCAAAAGCTACTTAAAAAAAAGTATATGCTTTATACTGTACATATCTGAGACGAAAAAGCTACAGTGTGTGAAAAGCTGTGTTATTGGACACTTCAAGAAGACATGAAGGATGCAATCAGACAGGAGTTTCTTTGTCAGACAGTTAACCACCCAAAAGGCTACCTTGGGCCTTTTTCCACTAGGACTTAGAACCCTTCTAAGACCCCATTAGGAACCTGATTAGTACCTAATTGGTACCAATCAGAAAGGCCATGTCCCCACCTGGACCCCATTGAAGGCCCCTATCTGCAGGGCCCTGTCCCCATGAGGACAGGGGAAATCCAGATTTAGTGGGTCCTTTAAGCCCTTGCATCTGGATTTTGTGTGGACCTGATTAAAGATGTCCACAATGGGGCCTTCAGGCATCTTCAAGATCCGTATCTCCAGAGGACTCCATGGGTGTTTTTCCACTGTCACTAGAAGTACCCATTAAGTACCCATTAATGGGTACTTCTAGTGACAGTGGAAAAACACCCCATCTCAAAGATCTGGAAGATCTGGATTTTTGACTGTGTGTGGAAAAAGGGAGCTTGTTTTTCCATACCACAGTCTTTGCTCATCTCCAAGTCTGGCAATGCCTTCCTTCACAATGGGTACTGCTCACTGATTGGCTTCTTGTCTATTCGGCTTTCCATAGTCCTGATTGGTCACATGCCCATAATAATTGTTCCCATGTTATGATTAACTACATTTCCTGCTTCTGTGCTTCTGTAGCTTCCTGCCCAATCCAATAAAAACAAACAAACAAACAAACAGACCCCTTTGGTGTTATAAAACCCAGAATGAGGAAGGGCTTCCAATTTCCAGACTTTGAGATTGTGTAAGGCAATTGCAGAGAGAATGTATCTATCAGTAGAACCTTAAATTTGCCCAGAGACTGGCCATTAAAGCATGTCTGATTGTACCCTCAATAACTGGTGGTATCTTCAGCAGAACCTTCCCAGGCAATCTCATCAACTTTGCTGTTCTGTAACAGAGGATGATCTAGTAAGTAGCCTAGCAGATGTTTGGTACTTTATATGCAAAACATAAAACCTGACCACTGATTAACAATCAGTGCAGCTGCTTTAAGCACAGGTATAATTTATGCATGAGCTAGCACCCAACTCAAAAGCTTTTTGATGCATTTTGCTTCAACTACAGCTTCTGAATCAGACACATGGATAATCCCACATAGAGTACACCAGATCTTGAGCCTTTAAATCTGGGTTGTACTTTTTAAATCCAGATTCAGGACCAAGTGCACAATCTGGCTGTTCCCTTTTCCTTGAGGATAACACAAGCTGAATCTGAATACTGGCATTCCCACTCAAACCACAAAAAACCCAGCACGGAGAAACAGGACCTTTTAATTCCCTGTCCAACCCGTTAAGCCTACACCACAGAATCAGCTGAGCGAAAGAACAAAGCAATCATCCCTTTCACAGTCTCCATTTCACATCAGAAGCTCCCTCCCTGCCAACATCACAAAGCAATGAGGCTAAGACAGCTCACATGGGGGGGGGGAGCTATTACTCTCCCTTTCAGTTTCCCTTCCCTCTGCAAAATGGAGGCTCGCGGCTTCATTTTCTCCTGCTGTGCCAGCCTTGCTGCAATGTATCACTTGAGGCTTGTGTTTCAATTTTTTTCCCTGTGCTTGTATCTCTCCTAATTGCAGTGGGTTCAGAGCAGGCATGACAAGGGGAAGGGAGGGAGGGGGGAGACCTTCACAGCTGTGAAATCCCACCCACATCTGGCAGGCATTGGCCAGAATGATAGATCCCCACCCCAAATAGTCCAGTCGCATTCCCAAAGGCAAATAATGTGGGCTGAGCTCCAAAAGGGAACCGAAAAGTTTTTGTGAGGACTTCTGTGGATTTTTGCATGATAGTCCTCATAAAGTCCAGGAATAAAAATAAATAAATGGGATCTCCTAACCCTGAAAACTCATTTGATTTGGATTTAAACTTGTATGGGAACACAACCATAGATAGATAGATAGATAGATAGATAGATAGATAGATAGATAGATAGATAGATAGATAGATAGATAGATACCTACCTTCCTACCAGGAATAAAAAAATGTTTGGATCAACATTTACCATACTCTGTACACAACATGGGGCATTTGGGTTCATTTGCTAGAGACCCATTCTACCATAGTTACAACTTATGGAGAAATGTGTGGATGATTTCTGAGAATAAGCCATTCTACCATCCAGTACTTTCATTTCTACAGGACAACATTACAGAAACAAAAGTTGGTAAGAACTGGGCTCCAGCAGGGATACTGCTGATGTCAATATTGGTAGAAGCGATCCAAGAGCCTCAGGTGGCTCATGACACAGTCCATTTCTTTTACCACCCCCTCCATCCCCACAGGCCAAAGGCAGTTTTGTTAAAATAGGTGTCCTATTTAAAAAGTAAAGACAGTCCAACAAATTGTGTGAGCGTTAAAAACAAAAAGCCCAGGAATTTCCAAGAGTAAACATAGGTATAACAATCTTACTTTTTGGTATGACCTTAGAACTTCTCGTAGAAATTCTCTAGAGTGACTATGCAATTCTCCCCTGGAGTCATAGTCTCTACCTTTTGTTCATGAAATAGCTTTTAATGCAAATGGGAATTCTTTGGGATGAAAGATCTTTCATACAGAAAACTGTGATTTTGATGCCCACTGGGAGCCACTTACAGAGCTGGCAGTGATGAAACCGACAAAGCTAGGAGCTTCCCACCTGCACCAACATCCCAGTGCTGACCAGTGCTCATTTGGAAAGGCTGTGTTAGTGCACTCCTGCTGTGTCTAGAGGAAAGCTATGAAGCTTAATTATTGGGCCTGCAGCTTTCCAAACAGATGGTCTTACCTACAGCTGGGAAACACGCTGCCTAGGTTGTTTTTTTAAAAGACACAAAAACGTTGTTGGGAAAAACATGGCTTTTAAAGAATTTTTAAAAGGCCCAGAAAATACTAAAGTCAGTAGATCATGCAATGGTAGAAAACAGCACCAAACTAGATTTTTCAGCAGACTTTGGTAACATAATGAAATCTCTTCCCTGATTGGCATCGATAGCTATAACACTATTTCAATTAGATATTGGTCAAGGGACTTTTCAAATAATACTACAGACTTGGGAAAAATAAGCAAAAATGCACAGGAATCTCAATGTTGTTTTATATTGCTGGTAATTATTCAGGTTATGAAACCAGTAATGCAATTTGCTGATTAACAGCCCAAAGCCATTCCTTCTTGTGATGGAAAATGTGCAAACACAGTTTGCACTACAGCTGCTACCATGGAATACATGGGGCATCACAAAGGGCACAGCTGGACAGAAATACATTGGACCCATCCCAGTCTTGATGGACCTGTTCCATCTGGTCTCAAAGTTGTACAATTGGGCGGTACCTCCATTACTGAGTGCTAACAAAACATAGACATGTAATACATAAATCTATCCCAGAAGCATTATTGAGGCTGCTGGGTGGTGCCTCTCTTCCCACAGCTGACACGGTTTCAGAGTGAGAATAAGAGCAGTTTCTTGTCCTAACTCTGAATTACGTTCACAATTATGGGCATTTCTACAGTTGGTGAAAGCCAGGTTTGGCAAAAGTGCATCCTTTTTGAATGTCAGTTTATGGCTGCTGGTAAACTCATTTTGTAGCAGTTTTTTTGGCTGTTATGCCGTGTTCTGGGTTTCTTCTGAGAACCTAAGCTTTTGGATATAATTGCTAAAAATGAGATTGAATCTGGCCATGAAAGCCTATATACGACCATTGCTGACAAACTGTTTTTGCAGATGGGCAGAAACTGTTTCCACACTGTGCCAACAATGGATAACCAGCATGTCTCTGCATATTAGCAGCTGCTTTCATATATGAACAGTGGTAAGCCACAGGAGCTGGGCTTGGAGAAAAGACTGCGTGAACCAAAATGAGTAAGGGAAAAATCCTACTTTTTGTCTCCTCTTGCATGAATCCATTGTGGTGCAGAAATGCCAAATCTCACATTATGAGATTTGAAGTTAAACATGATAACAGAGCTTCCAGACTGAACTCATGATGGCAATTACCCATGAGAGTGCAATTACTAGTTTGGCAGTGAAAAAGTAAATGTGCCTGGGTAGCGAAAGCCAGCCACCACCACCCCAGCTGCCTTCCAACAGTTATTGACTCAGCTACCCCTAAGCAGTAATTCCGGATAAGATGCCCTTCCTACAAACCTTGTTAGATTCCATCAATCTTGAAAATTCTCCCATCTCTTCCTACCGTACACATTGCCAAACCCACCCAAAATATTCCACATTAGGCAGAATTCTCATTGGTGACAACTTGATGATGTACAACTCCAATGTAGCATAAAATTACCTTCAACAGTCTTAAAAGCCAATATCATGAACTAGTTTCCATCTGTCTCCACAGGGTCCAACAGCCTAATAGAAGATAATGACGCAGATCTAAATCTCTCTGCTAGAGGCAGAAATTTTAAGGGACTAAGCCACGTATTGACCAAATGCCATGTAGAGCAGTTTGAAAACATTAGTGGTGTTCCCTTTTTAATTAAGTGCTATAAGTCAGAATCTAACATTTTGCAGTTCACTCCTTTCACCAATGACATATGGCAAGCCATGAATACTCTGCCCTTTGCAGAGTTCAAATTAATTCCTTTTACACTAGTAGATTATGGCTTTTACAAGTGGCATTGTAAAACCAGGGTTTGTTTAGTGGGAGAGAAATAAGAATTAGAGTATGCACTTGAAATACTGATTTTATGCGTACACATACAGAGAGAAGTACAAGGTGTGGGTAGAGGAGATGATCATTGATCATGCTGAACTCGGATGCAGAAGAAAGTGCAGGATTGAAGCACCCAACCTTGCCAACTCTTGACAGTCCACCCCACCGAGAAGAGAAAGAACAAGGAATCTCTCTATTCCTTTCCTCTCATCCAAGGATGTTTTTGTCTTTTTGTTTCCTCCTATCCTGTTTTTAGAAGATCACCTCCGGGAGAAAAGCAAACACAATCATACAGCACATGGCTGCGCAGAAAAATATGTAGCAATGAAAGGGCCCTTGTTTTTGTCCAAGGAAAAGTCTTAATGCTGTCTGATTCTGTGCACGACTTCCAGGAAGTATATTTAATGAAGTGCTAATAAGTTTAGGGATGGAGTATTGGGGTAGGCTCAAGCTAAGTCAGTTTCTCTGGTCTGGAGGGAAATAATAGAGCCACTACTTTCTCTCTTAGGAATTCCAGCTAACATTGGCTGCTTGTATGACTGGAGAGTGGAAAAGCTTCAAGAAGACCCATGTGATGTAAATCACTCATTAGGAATTCATAAGCCTCTCTCTTCTTTTGCCTTTAGGAACGATGCTTCCTACTTCCCTGCTATTTGCACCCAGATATCGTAATGAAACTGCTGATGCATGTGTAAGTCTTAGAAAAAATAGAACGGATTTGTAAAAAGTAAGGTTGACTTGACTCCTAGTCTTGACTACTTGAAACGTATTATGTTTGCTTACAGTTCATGACAGCTAAGGAACCATGATTTTCAACAGTCATGCTTGGGATTATGGGTCATTTGATTTACAGATGGACACAAAAATGAACATAGGAGTGTGGAGACAGCGCATGTATTGAACAAACGGTTACTATACAATCATTGTTAGTCATTGTTTGTGTGAGTTCACAAAAGATAGCGGTCTTTTTAGTCTGATTAATCAAAACCTTATAATACATTCCATTCCTGATCAGTAACATTGGATTTTGTGGTTCTATGATATTCATTTAATTCAATTCTCAAATTACTCATATTACTTTCCTTAAGACCTAATATCCATCCAAGATTCCAATTAGCTTTGGGCTATCAAAAGACCTACGTTTATATTAGACTTCTAATCAAATATCTTGATGCAATTGCTACCTAGCCACTGTTAATTAAGTTTATGATTTCCACTCTAAGTATGGTTCTTCCCACACAAAGCACTTGCAGATAAAATGTTCATTTTAAAAACTGTAAAGGTACTTCTTCTTTTTCTGGAGGAATTAAAGACTTTATACCAAGTGGTTCAAGACTGCAAACAACAAAGGAATACCTCAATGAGCGATAAAATAAACTTTAAGGTACAAGTTCTAGTTCTTTTAATAAAAAGGGTGAATAGAAGGTTATATCTCTTACAGAGAATGCCTGATGCCAGCAATTGACAGACAAAGGAGCACCTTCTCCCATATCGACCTGGCCATGTCTTAAGATCTAGAGGGGAGGCCTTCTGGTTATCCCTCTGCCTTCAGTAGCTAGGCGGGTGGGCACCTGAGAGAGAGCCTTCTCAGTAGTGGCCCCCAGATTGTGGAATGGTCTCCCCTTGGAGGTGCGTCAGGCCCCTTCTCTATGTTCAGGAAGGCAGTGAAGACGTGCCTCTTCACTCAGGCCTTTGGTTAAAGGCTCCCTCCACTTCCCCCACTGCACACTCTACTGTTTTTTTTTTAACTGTTCTTGTATATGATGATGATGATGATGTAAAAACAGCAGTTACACACAGCAAATGAGATCACTATGTTGGATTTCGTATTATATCACTAGTCGGGCACTTCCCAAGCACCTAGGACTGCGTGATGTATCGGCGAATTATGCGAGCAGACCCCAGTAAAGTGGCTTTTTGTAGTTGGCAGATGGATATCTTGTCAATGCCAATGGTTTTTAGGTGCCCGCTGAGATCTTTTGGCACCGCGCCCAGTGTGCCGAGGATGACTGGGACCACTTTCATTGATTTTCACCAGAGTTGTTGAAGTTCAATTCTCAGATCTTCATATCCGGTGAGTTTCTCCAACTGTTTCTCCTCAATTCTGCTGTCACCTGGGATAGCAATGTCGATGATCCACACCTTCTCTTTCTCAACAATTGTAATGTCAGGGGTGTTATGCTCCAGTTTTCTGTCAGTCTGAAGCCTGAAGTCCCAAAGTAGTTTTGTCTGTTCGCTTTCAACAACTTTTTCTGGCTTGTGATCCCACCACTTCTTTGCCACTGGCAGATGATACATTTGGCACAAGTTCCAGTGGATCATTTGTGCTACAGCATTGTGTCTCTGCTTGTAATCAGTTTGTGCGATCTTCTTGCAGCAGCTGAGTATATGGTCAATTGTTTCATCCACTTCTTTGCAGAGTCGGCACTTTGGATCTTCTTCTGATTTTTCAATTCTGGCTTTGATGGCATTTGTTCTTATTGCTTGTTCTTGTGCAGCAAGAATCAGTCCTTCTGTTTCCTTTTTCAATGTTCCATTCATAAGCCAAGACCAGATCTTTTCCATGTCCACTTTGCCTTCGATCTTCTCCAGGAACTGTCCGTGCAGTGCTTTATTGTGCCAGCTGTCTGTTCAGCATTGAATGGCAGTTTTCCGGTACTGGTTCTTGGTTTGCTGCAGTTTGAGAAGCTTCTGGTTGTTGATTTCAATCAAAGCCGATTCTTTGCTTTCTGCCACATAATCTTCTAATGCATGCTCCTCTTCTTCCACTGTTTGCTTCACTTGCAAAAGTCCTCTACTGCCTGCTTTCCTGGGCAAGTACAACCTGTCGACATCACTCCGAGTGCATGGTGGATCATCATCAGTTTTCTGGTTTTTCTGTCTAAGTTGTCCAATTCCAACTGAATCCAGTTCACAATTCCCGCAGTGTATCTAATGACTGGTATGGCCCAGATGTTTATGGCCTTAATGGTGTTACCGCCATTCAGTTTACTTTTCAAGATTTTTCTAGTCCTTTGGATGTACTCTTTACTGACCACAGATTTCACATGGCCATGGTTATGTTATCCAGTTGCAAGATGCCAAGGTATTTGTAGGCTTCTGCCTGGTGGGACCTGATGGCTTGACCATTTGGCATTTCAATGCCTTCACTTTCAGTAATCTTCCCCTTCTTCAGTGCCACTGTGGCGCATTTGTCCAGGCCAAACTCCATACTGATGTCACTGCTGAATATTCGCACTGTGTTGGTCAGTGACTGGATCTCGATTTCAGATTTTCAATAAAGCTTCAAGTCATCCATGTACAGTAGATGTGAAATTTTCTGTGAATTCCTGGCAGTTTGATAGCCCAGGTTTGTTTTCTGTAGGATGAGTGACAGTGGGATCATAGCGATGATGAAAAGCAGTGGGGACAATGAATCCCCCTGGAAGATGCCCCTTTTGATGTTGATCAGTCCGTAGCTTTCATTTCCGACAAACAGCTCAGTCTTCCAGTGTTTCATTGCACTTTCTATAAATTTGGTGATGTTCTGACTGATCCCGATGGTTTCCAGGCACTTTGTGATCCAACCATGTGACAGTGATAATAATAATAATAATAATAATAATAATAATAATAATAATAATAATAATAATAATAATAATAATAATAATAATAATAATAATAATAATAATAATAATAATAATAATAATAATGCTGGATTTTTAAACCTTGTACTGGTTTTAGCATTGTAAATACAATTTTGAAATGTGTTTTTAAATGTAAGCCACCCAGAGACCCTTGGGTATGGGGTGGAATATAAATATAAATAAATAAATAAATATTCAGAATAAATAAATATTCAGAATTGCTGCTGAATTTCACTTAAAGGAAGTTCAGAATGGAAACTGAAAGAAGTTCAGATATGACCATACTTGCAAGATTTTTTTTTCATATTCTTTCCATCTTAATATTTGAACAACCACATTCTGACATTGGTTTTGTATTTCTAAGGATGAAAGTTTATAGGCCAAACAAGAGGAGGAGGAGTAGAAGAAGAGTTGGCTTTTCTACCCCACTTTTCTCACTCATTTAAGGGGACTCAAAGCAGCTGATAGAGCTTTCTATTCTTCTCCCCATAGCAGAACACCCTGTGAGGTGGGTGGGGCTGTGAGAGCTCAGAAGAGAGCTGTGACTAGCCCAAGGCCACGCAGCTGACTTCATTGGGGAGGGTGGAATTGAACCCAGTATTCCCAGATAAGTGGCTCCCTAAACACTAGACCAGACTGGCTCACACAGTTCAGCACAGAGCACCCATGATAGTAGATCAGTCTTAAGGTACTCAATAGATGTGTCACTACAACCAAAAGCTAGCAAAAAGGTGTTCTTCACACCAACAGACACCAGAACTTCTAGAAACAGTGGTTATGGAGTACCATCATGAAATGTGTATGCTTCTCCAGGAAAAGAGTATCTTCCATTCAGAATAATCACCTCACCTAATCCCCTAGGCTTTCTTTTCATCTGGATTCACCTTATCAGTCCTGATCCAGCAACCCAGTGTACATACACAGTGATTCAAATTAGACCAGATTTCCAGATGAGTTAATGCTTTATCGTCTGTCATTGCTTTCTTCATGCTTTGATATAGGCTACCCTGAGACATCACTTATTCCAACCCAAAACACACAAATTCATTAATTTGCTGGTTTAAAGCACATTTGGACTACACATTGTATATACAGTAGATTGATACTCAAGGTTTTGCATTTCCACAGCAGCAGTGTGATGTTAACAGCTGCAAGATTTTCATTCCAGATGACATAACCCTCCAAATAGTATCATGATATTGCACTGTGGCACTTAATTTTACCAGAATAACTAGAACCCAGTAAATTTATGTTCCGGGAGTGTACTGGAAGCACCGTGATTGGTGTCTGGACAAAAGGTACAATTACAAAATAATTACACTGTTTTGATCTTCTCTGAATGCAGGCATACTCATTCAGTAGCAGATCTCATAATGTTTCATACCATCCCTCTGGAAAGGCTCTCTTTGATTTGGAATTATCTGTAACAGGGTCTAGACATACATATACTTGGGGGAGAGATGGGGTATGGAAGCAAAAAGTAGTATATTATGTGCAATTTTGTTTATTCATCATATATCCAAATAAATACAAATAAGAATTAAAAAACAGTTATTAGGTTACACAGATTACCACTATTGGTCACAAGCACAAGAATGATTTGGACACATGTGCCTTTCTCCCATTCAAAATACTCTTCCACTCACAGAAGCTACTGTGGAATGAAGCCATATTTGCAAGTGTAGCCATGTTGTGCAATTCTACCTTTCCTTGCTGAATACTTTACCAGATTGGAATTTTCTCAAGACCTCACTGTAGTGGAGGATGAGATCCATGTGAGATTCTTCCCAGTCTTAGGGCTTCTTGTGGGTGATCAGCTTAGATTCAGGTACCCTCAACTTTTCATTAGCCTCCTTTTTATTCTAGCTGTTAAACCTGACCTCAAAAGACTACATTAAGTAAATGCTGCTGTATGTGTATAGCTTGTTTTTCTACTTGACACAGTTGAGCTATTGCAATGTAGCCCCTATCAAAAAAATAAGCAGTGTATCTTTTCTACTGTCTTGCTTGCTATTTGATACTATTGGCTGTTGGTTATCAGATTTGCCATTTCTATTGTTTTTACCTTATTTCAGGAGTTTTTGTTGTTTTTCAATAAAGGTTTGGGTTTGTTTTTGAAGACTCTTGTCTGCTAGAGTGTTTTTATGTCTCTGATTCTTATGCTTGTCACTCTGGTTAATTCCTTGTTTTTAAAATCTTTTAGCTGTAAAAGTCTTGCTGGAGGTCTTGTGTCTGGGCAAAGCTTTCCTCTCTAAAACCAGTGTTCCCAGTGCATGGCTCCAAATACAGTTGCCTTCAGTTAACCAGATTAGAAACAGGTTTAACATTGGTAATACCCAGTTTTAACCTGCAGAAGTTACCTGCTATTTTTGTAAATAATGTGCAAGATTACATTTCTTTGGAGAAGGGCTTCCAGTTCATTATTCGCTCTGAAAGCTCAGTTAAAAATATAACACTATCAAATAAGTCCCATGAGTTGAAGATACAGTTGCAAAAGTAGAACATCCCTACAGACCTTTCACCAGCAACAAGTCTAAGGAACAAAAGGTCATATGAAGTTTCAGAATAGTTCCCAGGAAGTCCTAATAAAACAGACCTAAAAGTTTGACTTAGATAAATCTCTGGAGGACTGAATTTCATCTTCTGCTTTTAGTTCTATGGTTTCTAATTTGCTGCCAAGGAAGAATGAACCTAGAGCAGGAAAAGGTAAGGAAATAAAACTACTTCTAATATATGTTCCCACTGTAGCCAATACAATAACAATATTAGTGGTGATGATAATGTAATATTCTCTTATGAATGCTGTAGATAATAACTCCTCAAGGCCTAAAACAAAATTAAAAGAAAATAATATGATGTACTGTCACACTATATAACTACTAAGGCCAATGTTAAGAGTAACACTTTAGTGCACAAAACTATAGAACAGCAGTTCTCAACCTGTGGGTCATGACCCCTTTGGGGGTTGAAATACCCTTTCAGAGGGGTCGTGATGAGTCTCCCGCCTTCCTGACCCATCCTCATCCAAGCTGCTCCATCCCCTTGGTTGGAGGTCTCCACAACATGAGGAACTGCATTAAGGGGTCGCAGCATTAGGAAGGTTGAGAACCACTGCTATAGAAAGATGTTTCCTCCTATCAAACATTAAAAGAACAAAGACATTTTTACTGTAATGACTCAGAATGTGTGCTAGGAACTCAGTTCAGTATCAATCCAAGGGTGTTTTTCCGCAGCACTCCTTAGATCCGGATCTAAGAAGATCTGGATCTAAGGAATGGGTAAATTCCGCAATTTGGATCTAACAGATCCGGATTAAGGGAAGCACCCAATGTGTTTCCACGGGAGGTGTAGCTAACCCCCTTGCTGTGGAAACACCTTTGCACCCATGTGGGGAATCTGGATTGTCCCCCAAGGGTCCGCCGGTCACCCCACATGTTTTGGGGGACAGGGGGGTGTAATCTCTGAAGTCCCTCTGAAGAGACTGGCACAGACTTCAAAGCCGCTCCAGAATCATTTTGGAATGCCTCCGAAGTCTGTGCAAAAGAGCCCTGGAGCTCCCACAATGTCAGTGGGAAAGAGCTCCCAAATCCCTCCGAAGTCTGTACTGATCTTCGGAGAGACCGGTGGCAAGACTCCGGAACCTTCTGCTGATCACTTCGGAGAGATTAGCCTTCTGCGCTATTAGCGAACGGACAACGCTGACAGCTCTGGAGCCTCTCCGAAGTCTTTGCTGGTCTCTTCGAAGTGACTTCGGAGTCATTTTGAAATGACTCCAAAATCACTTTGAAGCTGGGATTTTGGGGCTCCCCCCCCCATGGGTGCATCCCCTCCCCCTAGCCTCCTCTAGACCCCTTTGCCTGTCACTAGTGGAAACAGGCTCCCTTTAATCCGGATTTTCTGGCAGAAGACCCCATTGTAGACCCCATTAATGGGGTCTACAGAAAATCCAGATGAAAGGCCAGAATATACCATATGATCCGGATTTCCCCAGCGGCAGTGGAAACAATCGGGTCCCAAATGGGTGCTGTGGTGGAAATGGGGTCATCTGGCTCACACCCAAATAGGTCCTTAATGGGTGCAAAAATGGGTACTTTCTGACAGTGAAAAACACCCCAATATTGATTTTATCAGCATGTTCTCTCTCAGTACTAAATATGAAGCTTCTTGGATTTTAAATCAACTGTATATTGATTAGAATTGATGAATGATAGCAGCGGCACACAGAGCATTCACACACAGTAGGAAAGAACTCGCCCACCCCATCACCACTTCCTAAGTACTCTTGTAGTTTTGATAAATCAGAACTCAGTAGTCATTAAAGGAAGTTGTAGTCTTAACCATCTAGGAGAAACATCATCATCATCATCATCATCATCATCATCATCATCATCAACAGTCCTAGTTGCTTGGGAAGTGCCCGACTAGTGATATAATACGAAATCCAGCATAGTCATCTCGTTTGCTGTGTGTAACTCCTGTTTATACATCATCATCATCATCATGAATGCATTTTATTTGTACGGTCACAGATCAGAATGAGCAGATGTTAAAAAGAACAAAAATTTACAAAAAGTTATTTAAAATCACAATGTGCAGATAAAGTCCAGTGAAAATCAAGTGAGTCTACATACTCAGAAGAAAACAGGTAAAATGGCCCACAATGAGAGACAATAAAACAACATAATGGATCAAGAATAATTTTTCAGAATATCTCTAATTCAGTGGTAGTAAGGTCACCGGGGAAAGCTGCCCAGTGCCCACCCACCTCTTCCAGAAGGTGGCAGAGATAGGGAAGTGAGTCCATTGGGGAAAGTGCCCAGCTGGCCACTTCCCCAGAAAATACCTATCTTCTCTCCGTTTAGAACCTTTAATGAAGATTAAAGTTGAAGCCCCCACATTTACGGGGCCTCAAATGTGAAGTATTTTTCTCATTTGCCTTGATGCCTTTAGACTGTAAGCCTGAGGGCAGGGACCTGTCTAAGATCAATATAATATTGTAACTTGACCTGAGACCTTTGGGTATAGGGCATGATAGAAATATAAATAAATACTGTATATTCTGGCATATAAGACTACTTTTTAACCCAGGAAAATCTTCTCAAAAGTCAGAGGTCGTCTTATACACCGGGTGTTGTCTTCTTATACAACAAGTATATCCCAAACTCTATATTTTAACTAGAAAGTTAGGGGTTATCTTATATGCCCAGTCGTCTTATACGCCAGAATATACGGTAAATAAATAAATAAATAAATAAATAAATAAATAAATAAATAAATAAATAAATAAATAAATAAATAAATAAATGGGGGCATTTGTGCACATGCTTAGTGCAGATGTTGCTATCTGAAAGGCACCTAGAAATGCACAGCTGGGGTGTTTTTCCACTGCAGCCCTTAGATCTGGATCTAAGAAGATCCGGATCTAAGGAATGGGTACATTTCTTAATCCGGATCTAGTAGATCCGGATTAAGGGAAGCACCCAATGTGTTTCCAGAGGAGGTGTAGCACCCATTAGGAATGGGTGCTAACACCCCTGCTGTGCAAATAGCTTTGCACCCATCTGGGGAATTTGGATCGACCCACAAGAGGTCGGTCCATTACCCCAGGTGTTTTGGGGGGCAGGGGGGTGCAGTCTACGAAGCAACTTCGAAGTGATTTCAAAGTGACTTTGAAGTCAGCTTTGAAGTGACTTCAAAGCATGAGCTCAACTTTCAAAGCCAATGTTGAGTTGTGACTTCGAAGCCAATGTTGGGGGGGGGCGTCCCAAAGGTGCATCCCCTCCCCCTAGCCTCCTTTGGACCCCATTGCCTGTTTCCAGTGGAAACAGGCTCCCTTTAACCTGGATTTTCTGGGAGAAGACCCCATTGTAGACCCCTTTAATGGGGTCTACAGAAAATCCAGATTAAAGGCCAAAATGTACCCATTAGATCCAGATTTCCCCAATGGCAGTGGAAACAATCGGGTCCCAAATGGGTGCCGTAGTGGAAATGGGGTCATCCAGCTCACACCCAAATGGGTCCTAAATGGGTGCAAAAATGGGTACTTTTTAGAATGTTATGAATATCTGTGCACATCCCTAGTTGCTGCACTTCAGGACTTTGGTGGTGGCGGTAGCCTAGTGGGCAGACTGCTGTTCACTAATGGGTAAGTGTGAACAGGGCCACAGTTCAGTCATTTCCTTAAATGCTGGCATGCTACATGCACACATCATGGGTTTTTTTCCACTGACCTCCCTTAATCCAGATCTAAGATGATCCAGAGACAAGGAATGGGTCCTTCAACTAATCCTGATCTAGTAGGCACCCAATGTATCCTCACAGGCAGTGCAGCACCCAACAGCAATGCGTGCTAGCCTGCCCACAGTGGAAACACCAGAGCACTCATGTAGCGAATCCGAATCGACCCACGTGGGGCCCACCTGTCACCTCAGGTTTTTTGGGGGACAGGGAGTGCCATCTCCATAGAGGCTCTGGAGATTCTTTGAAGATTCTCGGGAGCTTTGTCATAAGCTCCAGAGATTCTCTGGAGTGATCTGCCACAAACTTCAAAGATTCTCCAGAGCCTTTGACAAAGGTCCAAAGGACTGGCATTCCTCTCACATGGGGTCCTCTTCGGAGCCTGTGCTATTCTTCAGAGCCAGTTTCAGAGCCAGCTTTGGAGCTGGCTTTGGAGATTGTGCACAAGCTTCAGAGCTTTGAGTTTTGGGGCACCCACCCCCATGGGTGCGCCCCCCTGGAGGCCCCCCTAGACCCCATTGCCCGATCATGGTGGAAACATGCTCTGTATAATCCGGATTTGATGCATGAAGGCCCCATTGTAGACCCCTTTAATGGGGTCTACAGGAAATCCGGATTATACGTCCTGAAGGACCCATTAAATTCAGATTTCCCTAGAACTGGCGAGAACAAATGTGGGGTCTAATGGGGTCTGCAGTGGAAATGGGGTCTTCCTGCTCGGAGCCTAATGGGTCCCTAATGGGTACTTAATGGGTACTTAGTGCTAGTGGGAAAAAACCCTATGTCTGCCCTCATCTATATGGAAGGCTAGTAAAAGCTGGGTTCTTCAGAACTTCAACTCTAATGCAATCCAGTATAGTTAGAACAAGGGCATCTGTAATGTGGCTTATTAAAAAAAAATGCACAGGGATGATGAGAATAATGTTGAATATTTTTGTCACTGATTGCAAATTATTTTGAATAGTCATCATATTTGTTCTGATATGCTAATATTGTTCTCCAGCATAACCCCACTGACAAGACATTGTCATTTCACAAGGTTATATTGTTTCCCTTTCCCCAGTGTTTCTTCTTTTTAAGCACCTGCTTGGCTGGACATTATAAAGGATTTTGGTCTGTTAAAGAGCTACTTGATATCAGCAAATTCTCCTGGTTCTTTGGTCAGCAGAAAGGTGAAAATGCTGATGTAGTCCCAGCTGAAAATTCCCCCTCCCTTCTCTTCCTGAAATTGAGAGACTTAGCCTTTGACTTCTTTATCCTTTATAGCTCTTGCTTTTTCATTGTTAGCTAAACTTCACCATGGTCCTCAATGCCTGCTGCCCACTCCTCATTTAAAAATGCTGAGAAAGTAGTAGAACCACCTCATCTCAAAACATTTTAAAGAGAAAAGATTAACCACTTTCCTAGGCTCTAGCCAAATCCAATTTAAATTCATTTTTCTCCTCTTATTGGAAAGTTGTTGTTGCCATTGTGGCTTTTAAGCAAGAGAAAAACATTAGCAGGCTTCAGAAGTTAAGAATTACTTGCTTTGTGCATATTAGCTTATATACTGCTTTAGAAATGTGGCTTCTTCAAAGCAATACTAATTAAATTCATGCATTAACTAGTGTTAGTCTCATTTATAAGGGACAACATAGACTTTTGCTTCTTTATTACATAAAGTTGGAGAAAAAGATACTATATTCTCCAACTTTATCTGTAAATATTGTGACAATGCAATAATCACCCAATAAGGAACTCATTAAAGTAGAAATTATCAATGGAATTGAAACCAAAATGTCCCTACTATGGAACAAGAGAGATCTATTTGCATCTTTAAAGAAGCCCCAGGGGTTTTAGAAGTACTATGCAAAAGAGAAAACTCATGGAGGCAAAATTCTCTCACCAACAAAAACCAACTCAATCAAGACTACCCTTCCTAGAATCATAGGAAATTGAATGAAAAGAGTGAAAAAGAAAAGGGGGGATAACAGAATTCAGCATTTATCTGAGTGGCAGGGAGTTTTTAAAGCAGATTCTAGAATGTCTGGCTTCCTTGTGATGCCATAATAATAGAAACAACATCCATATTGCATGAAATTATATACATTGATCTATAAACAGGCAAACAAAGAAACAAGCTGGATTTTTTTAAAAAAAAATATGGACTGTTCATATCTTCTCATGACAAGGTGTAAAAATGTATTGTCTATCCTTTCTAGGACACAGAACAAAACATCAGCATCTTCTTCTGTACCATACCCAAGATTTTGGACATTTCCCACCTTCGGGATAGGGTGAGATATAAATATAAATTAATTAATTAAATAAGAGTGTCCCTGTTCTCTCTCACACCATTTTCCTTTTCTTTCTTGTCTCTTTAGATTGTAAGCCTGAGGGCAGGGACCTGTCTAAGATTTTTATAATATTGTAACCTGCCCTGAGACCTCCGGGTATAAGGAGGGATAGAAATACAAATAAATAAATAATAGCTATCATTTCCATTTTTATTCCTGTACCGCCTTTCCAAAAGAAAATTTTGCCCAAGGCAAAATACAATGCAAATACAATCATCACATCAGAGAAAAACAGCAAGTAAATACAGCAAGTAAGGAAAACAATTTCAATAACTAAAACATCAAATATATATGATAAGCAATGTACAAAATTCTAATAATAGGCTATGTAATCTAAAAAACTACAATACACATGTAGCAGGAGCGCAAGGACCCCCCGAGCGTGCTCCAACACTCTTCCAGGAGCCCCTCGCCCTGCTGGTATGGACCAAGTGACGTCACACGAAACCTTTGTGGAGGTTTTTTTGTAGTTTATTAAAAAATAAGAAAGATTCAAAAGGTTGAGCAAAAGTACAAAATAAACATCTTCAGCAAATAAAGGTTTCTTCATGCCTCTGCATGAGTTACAGCCTTGGTTACAAAGCATCAAAACATTTACTTGCCTCTAGGTAGCATAGCAAAATTGAAGTTCGAGAAGCAGGAGCATGTACAGAGTTCAATATCAAAGATCTAAGACAGAATCATATCAGGTAAGTAAAAGCATAAGGTAGATCATACCAGGTCAGGTTGATGGATAGATGGATAGATTCATAAATAGAATATATCCACACTATATTCACTCTTCAGACCAAATCACATGACACACATAAGCCAATAAGCAATGTACAAGATGAGGTCACTTTTGGTGGTTAATTGTTTTGAGAACTTGCCCTTTCATCCTAAATTGGATTCACGGGTTCCCAATTAGCGTTATCTTGTCCTTGGAGTGCCAGGCACATTTTGGCTCCAGGCAGAAATTACAGTTAAGGGTAGAACATTCCATTTCATGATTCTTCTCACAGACTAGATGTTACCAGAAAATTCTAATATGGAAACAGTTTGGTTCTTTCTATTTACACAGAATGACAGGGTTTTGGGGATTCCCGCTGGAACACAGTATCAAATAGAAAGTAAACCTTAAGACCAATTAACAAGAGACAACCTTAAGACCAATTAACAAGAGACAACTCAAAAATGACAAAGGGGAAACTGAACTGAAATTGCAGCAAAGCAGCAACAACCAACCAAGGTTCCCCCCTATTTCTCCATCTTCAGCTGGAACCCACACCTAAAGGAGGCTGTGGCAAAGACTCCAGTCCCATGGGTGCAGCACAAAACTTGATTATTTCTCTTTATCAACTCAGTCAATCCTCAGTCTCTAAACAGTTCTCAGAGCAATGTAAGAAAACAAGTTCCTTCATCCAGGCATGCATTCTAAAGCTAGACTGAACACTTGAAAGGTCGGGGGTATATACAAGGTTGTTTGCATGCAATATATTCTATCACAACATCAGGGGAAGGTCAAAGTGATTGGCAGTTGGTGGACCATTACTCAGGACCCCTTTAGCTCAACTATCTCCTACAATCATTCTGTCCTTCACCTGGCCTTAATATACAGCATATTGAATGAAGAAGATGGACTTCACACATTTAAAGCAGAAATAAAGAAAAAAACCTAGGATGGTATAAGCTGTATCCTTTATAAAAACACCCAAACATCCCAGTCAGGATGCCACCACTCCAAAGATGTCTGCAGTGAGTTTGTTTCTGCAGAACTCTGTAGCAGTAGTAAGTACAGTACTCAGGCAACTCTTCTGTAATGTAACTTACGATTTTGAGCTGAGTTCTTTGGAGCCATTTATACCTTTAGAACAAGATTTTATTGGCCACCAAGAGCCATTGGATGAGCTCTTGGATATTTCCCATTCTCAGTTATTTTCTATCAATAAAAATAGGTGTTTCACACTTACTGGTAATTCTAGATCCAGTGTTACAAAGAGAGAATTGTTAGGCAGGGAAGCCCGTATAAGGAAAATGCACGGATGTGCAGACAAAGGTAACTAAGAGTCACAGGCATGACTATCAGCAAAGTGTTCAAGGCTGGATTGAGCAAGAATTACGTAAGTCTGTGCAACACTTGGATTGCAACAGCTTGTGCAATCCAAGGGAAGTGAGTCACCATCGTATGATAAGAAAGTGTATAAAAGTACCTGCACACCACGGTGTGGCTGTGTGTGTGGGTTGCTGATTGTAATGGGAGTTGGAGAGCGTGTGTAACTTGTAAATTGCAGCAACTATGTAAATAAACCTCTGAGGAGAGATTTCTGCTTCAGTCTGCTTCTTACGCTGCGGCAGGAGGAATCTCCTGATAAAGCTGGACAGCTCCAAGGACAGCAAAGATGCCAGCAGCAGGTTTCCGGGACAGCAGAGATTGTCTTGTCAGCACGGCCGCGTCTGCTGATTTAATACCAACAAGATACCTCACACACCAACAAGAATCACAGCTTACCACCTTCAGGGCTGTGTCCCTGGGCATTGCAACTGTGTCACAAATCATCACTATGACAGGCTGATGAAGTATTCAGAAACCTGGTCGGCAGATATCTGAGTGGGCGTCATCCTCCTCCACTATAAACCTGCTTTCTATGATACACACCGACCAGACCCTTCCTCAACAGGAATTCCTCAAAATTTGTGTGTTCATTTCACTGTCAAAGGAAACACACATTTCTTAATTTTGCTGTTTAATTTAAAAATTGGTTGTTTGCATTCAATTTTGCACTGGTTCAAAAAGAAAAAAAATCTATTTTTGCCATTGAAAAAATGTCCTTTCATGGGTAAAAACCACAAGAAAATATGAAAATGGTCAATCAAATTGTTATTTTTGCAGGGATGAGAATTTTAGAACTCCAAACAACCACATGTTGCTTTTAATGCAAATATCTGTGAACATGAACGATTTGAATGTTAATCACATTTTGCACAACTTTATCCCTCAACATCCACAAAATTGTAGATCAAAGTAATCTTGTTTCAGTCTGTAATGTATAAAATGAACTCACATTAGGATCTACAGCATAAATTCTAAATCCATAGTTTCTTTAAATGAACTATGAAGAAGTCTAGGGGTGTTTCCGCATTGGCCGCCGAAAAATGGATTAAAGAAAATCCGTTTCCCGGAGATCTGTTCTCTGGAGGATCTGTCCAAAATAGGGACAGATCTAAAGAGCCTTTGTACGTCCACACACATGCAGTAAGGATGGATCCTGCAGGATGGATCTTCTGGGTGCTGTACAGAGGCCACAACACCCATTCCCAAAGGCAGCCAGCCTCCTGTGCTGCCAATGCTGCCCCCAGAGCTGCGGGACTGGAGCATGCAGCTGCCAGTCACCGCGCGTTTCTGCCAGCATGCGGTGCACGGGAGAGGGGCATTAGAGGCAGACCAGCCTGCTTCCACCCCTCCTAAGATGGTGGCCACTGGTACATTCATCCCCTCACCTCCCCATGTGCGGAAGCATCCTGCTTCCACATGGATTGAAGCGAGGGAACAGATTAAAGACCTGATTTTTCAGGTCTTCCCGGAGTGCAGATTTTTTGGTGGCGAGACCCCATTAAGGACAGATCTCGTGCACTGCTGTGCGGAAGTGGCTGCCTGGAAGGGTCCCTCATCTGTCCTCCAGTGCGGAAGTGTCTGTCCTCTAAGTGTCTTGTATGTGTGTCTAATGTGTGTTTAATGGAGTTTCCGCGGCCAGTGCGGAAACAGCCTAGATAAGTTTGTGCTGTCATTTGTGAGAGTCTACAAATGTCCTTCTTCCTGTACATACTAGGTACCATGCAGTTTTAAGCATGCTCTTCGTAGTTCCAGTTCATCTTTCAATCCTTCCAGAATTCCTGAAGTGGAACAACCTAGCAAATTTAAATAAAAGCAGCACACACAGCAGGAAAAGATAGTACTCAAAGCTTTCCAGATAGGGACACTACAATTTCTTCATTTTAATGGGCATAACACATTACAAATCCAGTTTTCATAAAGCTGAATACTATACTGTAAACTAGTCTTGATAACATATGCAGACTTTTATTTAGAAATAACATGACTACAATATCACAATTTTCTAAAACATATTTACATCAATGGAAACTGCCATTATGCTCAAAATTATATTGTCACATACATTACCAAGGAATTCCATAGTTGAGGGCATTTACACTGGCATCTGATGCATATAATCAAAGGCATATAATCGATTATCCCCAAAATAAAATGATATCCAGAAATAGGTAGCAGTTAAAAGCAGCTTACTTGCTAGAAGAAGCTAGTTTACTACAGTTGTACTATTGAAAACAACAGATGGACTGACAAATGATATGTAGTTATTCCTATTTCTTCAAATTTTGCCACTCTGCTCTTTATTTTTAAAAAAGGAGAGTGTGCCCAAACTGTATGAAAATGTTTGTGTATGAAAATCCATTATGGGAAATTGCTTACAGAAATGTATGTGTGAGGTAAAAATTGGGTACAAAAGTTCATATACAGAATTTTAAAAAATAATTCACAAACTTTTTTTTTTAAATAAAATTGAGTGAATCTGTAGTTATGTGAAGTTTGCACAGAAAGAATTTAGACATCTATTCCTGCGAACACAAAATATACTACTATACTAAAAAGTTGCTTTTTAGATGCAGTGTCATTCCATACGTGCCTCCTGAAAGCCGGATTAAGGGAAACCATTTTTCTCAAATCCGTCTCTGGGAAGATCCATCTGAAATAGGGACAGATCCAAATAAGGCCCCATGCTCCCACACTCGTGTGGCAAGGCCGAATTCTGGAAAATGGATGGAGTGGGTGCTGTGCAGACACATCAGCACCCATTCCAAAAGTCCTCGGGCTCACGTGCCGCCAACGCCGCCCCTGGAGCTGCAGGACTGCAGCGGTGAGCTGCCAGTCGCTATATGTTTCCGGTGGTGCCCAGTGCACAGGGGAGGGGCTTTGGAAGCAGGCAGTCCTGCTTCCGCCCTTCCCAACATGGCGGCCAGAGGGACATCCATTCCCTCTTCTATCCGTGGGCAGAAGCGTCCTCCTTTGATGCGGATTTCCCACATAAGAAGGGATTAAGACCTAATTTTTCAGGTCTTTCCGGGAACCGGTTCTGGTGGCGCCAAGACCACATTAGAGACGGGTCTCGCGCAAGCCTGTGTGGAGCGGCATCCTCAAAGTGTCCAATGCGGAAGGTACTGGCCTCCAATGCAGGAGGCAAATGTGTTCTGTATATGTCTTTAATGTGTTTCTAAATGTGTTCTAATAACCTGTGTGGAAACACCCTTTGAGTACATCGAAAGCCTGAAGAATTATCAATGTATCTACTTAGGGTTTTTCCACACAGGCCATTAAGACCCCATTAAGCACCCGATAAGGACACATATAGCACACATCTGCAAGTTACCTTCTGCACCGCAGGACCGATTAGGTCCCCTTCAAGGACGCCACTTCCGCATGGCCTTGCGTGAGATCCCTCTCTAATGGGGTCTAGAGGCTGCCGAATCCGGTTTTCGTGAAGACCTGAAAAATTAGGTCCTCAAACTGTTTCTGCTTGCAGATTCTGGATCAAAGGACGATGCTTCCGCACAGGGACAGGAGAGGGGACGCATGTGGGTGGGACTGTAAGTCGCCATGTTGAGTCCAGCTGGGCAGCCACGGGATCTCAGGCACGCCACTGATTGGTGGGTAGTCTGTCCCCAACACGCCCACGCATGGTGGAAATGAGCAGTGACTGATGGCTGAGTGCTCCAATCATGAGGCACCTTGGGTGGCAGGGCCACAGAGAGGCCTGATCCTTCTGGATACCGGTGGTCTGGCATCCACACAGCAAACACATAGTGTTCCTCACTATCCGTGCTTCCTACACGAGTGCGGATGTGTCAGGTCTTATTGGGATCCATCCCTAGTTCAGACAGATCTTCCCAGGGACTGATTTCAGAAATCCGGATTTCCTTAATCCGAGTTTCAAGCAGTAAGTGCGGAAACACTCTTAGTATGTAAAAGCAATATGAAATGGAAAGAAGTTAGTAGCAGCTAAAATATTACTCTAAAACTTTTTTTTAATCATTCAAAATGCACTCAGTTGTCAGTTGAGCAGGGCATAGAAGTGTAACATAAACTGACCACTTATAATTAACATTGAAGAAAAGTGTTCAAGGTCATGTATCATAGCTTGGCATAATTATATGAAAAGCAATAGGAAAAGAATATCTAGCAATGTCAGAAAATTGCACTAATATATTTCTTCTATCCACAACCTGACTTTTTCATCATTTATAACTTGAATCTAATGAAAGACATTGGCTTAAGGTTGCTGAAAACTGAAGACTCATCTGCAATATGCTTAGAGGTAATGAGTAGTTGATCCTTCAAAGAAAGTTGGCTATTCACTTAAGAAGTGGGTTTTTTAAAAAAGACACATAGACAGACATGCCTGGAGCTGAAAATATAATTCTGAAATGAAGGAAGAAAGTTTAAATTCTGAAGTGAACTTTCTAATTCAGAAATCAGAATTGATATTTGATACTTGATATTATATTGTTTGGTGACACCCCAGTAGCAAACATCTACCTGGTAATTTCTTACTTAGAAGTACAGAAATTCTTTAAATCAAATGTTACAAAAACTGCTTATTAAATATGAATTTATACATATTTTGATGAATGGGGCATAGCAGCCTTGTGTCAAAGTGTGCACCTGAGCACTGGCAAGATATGAATATGTTAAAAGAAGAGGGATTTGACCAGAAGAGCCTAGGCTCCCTGCCCCAGACAGACTCCATGCTAGAGAAATCAAATCTCATTTTAAAATAGACTTGAAATCTCTCTGTGAATACCTGCCTATAAGGAATGTTCTCCATTGATGCCTTCAAGAAAGCAGTTAGTGCTTTGAAAGCCTTGTTTTCTTTAGCTGAATAACATTCCCAGTAGAACTAGTTAAAATTGGTACACTCTGATCAGAATCCCAAAATATATTAAACTGCAATTTTAAAGACTGAGCATTTTTATTTTTTAGCAAAATCCAAGCATTAAACATGAATCTAGAATGTTAGTTTACCATGCTTTGATTTAGGTTTTTTTTCCACTAGCACTAAGTACCCATTAAGTACCCATTAGGGACCAATTAAAGACACATTGAGGTTCAGAGCAGGAAGAACACATTTCCACTGCAGAACCCATTAGAGCCACATTTGTTTCCACCTGTACTAAGGAAATCCAGATTAAATGGGTCCTTCAGGCCCTATAATCTGGATTTCCTATAGACCTCTACAATCTGGTCTTCGGCCATGAAATCTGGATTATACAGTGCATGTTCATACCACAATCAGGCAATGGGGTCTAGGGGGGCACCATGGGGGGTGCCCCCAAACCCAAAGCTTTGAAGCTGGTCCCTAATCTGTGAAGAGGGCTCCAAAGACAGCTATGAAGATGGCTCTAAAGAAAACTCCAGAGAATGGCACAGATTTCAGAGCTTAGGCCATTTCTACAGGGCCTTTTTACAGAGCTTTGATCAAGCTCCGGAGAATTTCTGAAGTGATTTTCTGCAATCTTTGAAGATTCTCCAGAGCAGCTCTGGAGTTTGCCCCCCCCCCCAAAAAAATCATGAGATAACAGACAGGCCCATCGTGGGTGCTCCGACATTTCCATTGCGAGTATGCCTAGCACCCATTGCTATTGGGTGCTATACCACCCGTAGAGACAGATCAGGTACCTCCTTAGATCTGGATCTACTAAATCTGGATTAGTTGAAGGAGCCATTCTTTTGATCCAAATCATCTTAGATCCAGATTAAGGGAGGTAAGTGGGAAAAAACCCATTGACTAAGGCAATATCTCAGTACTTGCTTGGCTTTGATCCCAGTATCTCACTCCATTGATTACAAGCAGAGACACAATGCTGTGCCAAATGTATCATCTGCCAGTGGCAAAGAACTGGTGGGATCACAAGCCAGAAAAAGTTGTTGAAAATGAACAGGCAAAACTACTTTGGGGCTTCAGGCTTCAGACTGACAGAAAATTGGAGCATAACACCCCTGATATTACAATCGCTGAGAAAGAGAAGGTGTGGATCATTTATGTTGCTATTCCAGGTGACAGCAGAATTGAGGAGAAACAGCTGGAGAAGCTCACCAGATATGAAGACCTGAGAACTGAACTTCAGCGACTCTGGCAAAAAACTAGTGAAAGTGGTTCGAGTCATCCTCGGCACACTGTGCGCGGTGCCAAAAGATCTCAGTGGGCACCTAAAAACCATTGGCATTGACAAAACATCCATCTGCCAACTACAAAAAGCCACTTTACTGGGGTCTGCTCACATAATTCGCCGATACATCACGCAGTCCTAGGTGCTTGGGAAGTGCCCGACTAGTGATATAATACGAAATCCAGCATAGTGATCTCGTTTGCTGTGTGTAACTGCTGTTTTTACATCATCATCATCATCATATACAAGAACAGTTAGAAATTTAATGGGAAAGCTTGGATCAAAATCTAATTTCAGCTGAACTCTGATCACAAATTTTAAAATCTGAAAGAAGATACATGATATATTTACTTTAGAAAAAAGAAGAATTGGTTGAGGTTTCAATATATCACCCCTTGATGAGATGCTTACAGTAGAGTTCAAGACGCACAATACAAAGGTTAGGAAGTTTTAAATATTAACACTTTGAAGAAGAAAGATTATTGCCAATGGTAAGTTAATCAGCTAGAAGACCTCCTCCTATTAAGTTCTTTCATTCTTGGCAGTCTCTTAAAAGATCAAAAATACTCATTTTTGATGGTATTAGTTTTTAGCTGGCTTCCTCATTACATCAATATCTTCTGACATTAAAAGATGAAGCATGGCAGATGAATGAATTCCAATCATACATTGACCTTTTGCTATAATGAAAGTCATGTGTAAATCTAATCACTGTACTCTCTGTATACACTGTAATCTGGGGAAAGTCTTGGCATTTAAGATTCTCATTCAAGGAGATGCAAGGACTAGAAGCTGTGCTCCAGTATCAAAAATGTAAACTCTTTTGGTGGAGTTTGTTACTAATTATATCCAAATACTATATCAACTCCTCAAGAGTCTAATAGAAAAAAAAACCCTCTAGATATTTTGCCCATTTATTCAGTTTCTGATAAAATATTCCCATTGTAGTACTTCCCATCTTCATGGTCAAAGGATTAGTTCCTTCTTTAGCTTCTTCCTTCCTTTCTTTTGGTTCATTCAGATGAATATGTCCAATCACATTGCTATTGTTCATAAGCGTTCAGAAATAAGTTTATACACACACAGTATCATGGACAAAGTTTTGGGTGGGAATGGAAACTTTCAAGATACATTCTGGAAACCAATATGGTTGTATGAAGGCCAGCATCACAAGAACAAATGAAAGATTAAATTGTCATCTAAATTGGTTCTGTACTGTACAAAGCTGTATAGCACCTAGTTCTACGTTACAAAACAATAAAATAAGAATTGCAATTTAGGACTGTCAAGAGGAGACAGGTAGAGCAACAACGTAAGTAAAAACCTTGGCTCCATCCACTTCAACAAATATGTTACTGTTCTGCACCATTTTCAGCTGATAATAAAAGCTTTCACCTGGGCTGCTGTCCTAACTGATCTGCCCCACATTTTCTATCTACAAGCTGTGCTCCTAGATGGAACCATGTTATAAGGCCAATCTGATTATTTGTTCTTTCCCCCAACAGATACAAAATGGTGCCTTCTATTCTACTCTCTCAATTCATTTGTGTTGTTCACTGCTGTTCATATAATCTTTGCTCTGGGTCTTGAACATGATCATGTCATTGATAGCTACAAATAAAAACTCTGCAGAGATCATAAGCAAATAAGTGTTTGAGAGGAAAGGTGAAATTAAGGACAGAAAACTGAGGCAAAGGAAGAGAAGGGAAACTATGGCCAGAAGTATCAGAATTTGCAAAGGTTTGTTAGGATAAGATCTTTTAGTATAGTTTTCAAAAACAAAAAATTACCCATAAAATCAAACAGATCATGCATAAAAATGCCAAGGAGGCAATCCATTCTTCCAAAGCAAATCCAGACTTCTATTTAATCGCAGTAAAAATCTAGAAAATAACGTAAAAATCAAGCAAATGTCAAAACTGACAGCTAAGCAGCTGATTATCAAATATAAAACCTTTCACCAGCCATGGAAAAGCCCATAACATGTTCTAAAAACTTTCCACTTGATGGTTCTTTAAGGCACCTGCACCCTTTAAATCCAGTACAGTGAGTCTTCTATACAAAGGGGGGTCAAAGTCCTTATTAAAATTAAAAATCCTAACCTAGAAAACCTGCTCAACTCACTACAGGGAAGCCCTAAAACCCTGAATTGTAATCAAATATATCTATTCTCACCCTTCTTGTGCCAGAAATGCTGCCCTGATGCGTTTCCAAAGTTACTTTGGCCAGGACCAAGTAAGAAACAGTCTCCAACTGAGCCTCAAAAATTATTGTAGGAAATTTTTCAGCAAAAGTACAAGCAAAATTTTTAGCTAAAAAGTCAAACCTCTCCTCAGTTGGAATGGCAACAGAGCTGGACAAAAGCATGACTATGATTCTTCTATCCATGATGGCAGCTTGCAACGTGGGACTTCTTTTGATGTTCAGGCAAGTGATCTGGCAAGGGTGGATGGACAAAATACAACACAGTCCCCCATCCCCCCCAACATTTACTGTAGGCTATTTTTATCCAAAGTTGAACAAAGTAATTGTGACATCTCCTCTTATGACATCTCAGCTATCCCTCCTCTGGACAGGCCAACCTACATGTTCATGTGGATCAAAATGCACATTTGTGTGTTATTTATAACTGGGCATGTGCAACCAGCTGCAATTATGAGCAATCAGAATTTTCTTAATACTGTGATCTAGTCCTTCATTACAATTTGATTGTGTCGTAATTGTGCTAAAGACAAACATTAATGTTGCCAATCTAACAAAACCCAGTTAATGTTGCATCTGTGATTTAAAATTTACATAATTTTTTACATCAGTTTCATGTTTTAGTATCCTGTCTGCTGGGATTCCCCCACATCTCTGAATGTGAACCTTAACAAAACATTTATTTTAAATTAAAGTGACTTCTTGTAATTTAATTAATGACCGTCAACTCAATGTTTCGCAACTCTTTTTAATTTTTAAAATAATTTCCTTGCTACCCAAGCCCTTGTTTCTCTGGATTTCTTCAGAAATCAATATAGTTTCACAGAAAAATCTTTTCAAACCCCATCTGCCTCAGCCTTTGGCCCCCACTGCAAACACTACTGTTTTAACTGATATTGTGCTGTTTTTTAATGTGTTGGTTTTAAATTTTAATAGTTTCTTTTGATATGCTGGATTTTAAAAGTTACCCGCCTTGAGACCTTCCGGTATAGGGCAGGTTATAAATAAATAAATAAATAAATAAATAAATAAATAAATAAATAAATAAAAGTAAAGCTCAAGTTAATGATTGCAGACACAGTGTTTGTCTTTTGTCCTCCAGTAAATGAGTCAGTCATCTTTGCTTGGACTTTTTCCTTGTAGCCTGAAATGTGCCCTTTTAAAACAATATGAGGTTTTGCTTTTTAAATTTCCAAAATGGAGACAGTGTTACTAGGACAACTATCCAGGACATCTGTTCATTCCTGCATTTCGCTCCATATTACCCAGTTATTACCAAATACACATAACACTGTTCCTCATGTTTGTATGAATGGATGTATAAGCAAACCTGGTAACAAGTCCATCAGTGTAAGTACTGTTTCAGTTACTTGCTCCATTCAAAATGATATCATTTCTCAAGAAAAACTTTGGCCAACACAGAACTTTTGAAATAAATGGATCAAATAAATGGATCTTCAAATGAAAATAAGGGGCTCTTCACATTTGCCTTTATTCTGTAATATACCCCAAAGCCTGCTGTCCACATGCTATTGCAGGCTACCACAAGCCCCAAGTGAGGCCTTCCAGAGTCTGCATTAATAGGGAAGGTTTCCACTGACTTCCTTTAATCCAGATCTAAGATGATCCAGATCTAAAGAATGGGTCCTTCAACTAATGTGGATCTAGTAGATCCAGATTAAGGGTGGTAATTGATGAGTCCCCACGGTGCTTTGGAGCTAGCCTCTGAGCTGGCTTCTGAGCTTTGGATTTTGCCCCCCCCCATGGATGTCCCCCCCTCGAGGCCCCCCTAGACCCCATTGCTTGAACGTGGTGGAAACACGCTCCATATAATCCAGATTTGATGCCTGAAAATCCCATTGTAGACCCCTTTAATGGGGTCTATAGGAAATCTGGAATATAGGTCCTGAAGGATCCATTCAAACTGGGTTTCCCTAGAATTTGTGGAAACAAATGTAGCTCTAAGGGGGTCTGCAGTGGAAATGGGGTCTTCCTGCTTTGAGCCAGTGGGTCCTTAATGGATCCCTAATGGGTACTTAATGAGTACTTAGTGCTAGTGGGAACACCCACCCACCCCCAATATGTGGACCACAGACCCCTATTCTGGGATATATTTCAGAATTCAGCCAAGTGCAAACAGGCTGTACGTTAGAAGAGTTATCTAGCTATTGTATTCCATGTAGTCTGTACTTAATTCACCTTTAAGATGTTTCATTTCCTAGGATCTTTTTGCACTTACCTTGAAGTGAGCTCTGGTTTGCTCACTGCTGACACAAATTGCACTGAAAAGCCATGACAACTTACTATTCATAAGCCATCCAGTGAACTTCAAAAAACATGCTTACCAGGAGTGGCTAGCTCACTGCTGGATGCTGGGTTAGCAGCTTCTTCTGGGTGTGGTATGGCAAGTGGGTGTGGCAACATGACTGCATCTGCTCAGTTTCATACAGCATCCAGATCTCCCTGGAAATGTTTGAGAGTGTGCTGGGTGTTACCTTAGATGTTGCCGTGGCAATTCAGTCGTCCCTGTCTTGGCCGTTTGCACTTCAAGTGCTGCTGGCCTGGTACGGGGCTTTTCCAGCACTTGAAGTGTAGATAGTCACCACTGTAGATAGGTTAAATAGCAGGGTTCCTGGTATCAACAACTGTGATTTCTTGGTATTGTGTTTTTTTTTTTTATTTTAACAGATAATGAACATGAAGAAGAAGCTACCCAGGTTTAGAAAAACTTTTGTCCAGGTGACATATAGTGTGCCGATCTATCTTCTTACTTACCCAATATTCAATTCTGTTTGACAAACTTCAAATGAATGGATCTTTTAGTATTAATTTATCCAGAGGTGGGGGGTTGCTAATGCTACTGATGTGTCTTGCTTTGAAACTAATTAATGAAGAATTCAGCCACCAGGGCTGCAGTACCAGTGACTTGTTCATACAGTGGCAATATATCAACCATCACTTTCCTTTTAAACCTTTCCTTTTAACTGTTACCAAAGCTGCATTTGTTTCCAGAATTCTCAAATAACAATATGCACATTGGGGTGTGTGTGTGTGTGTGTAAATTATTGGTATCCTTCTGTCTTGAAGGACAATAGAAGGAGCATGGACATGAAGATATGGAGACTCTGAGTTGCCCAGGCATTAAGGTGTGTAAACATAATATTGAACACTCGGTTTGATACTTTAGCCTTTGCCTTTCCCAAGACTCTCACAATATACTGAGACTATTTTACCAGTAGCCAGGAAGAGCCAATGAATTTCCATGGGATTGGCCCCAACGGACTCCTTGGTTCTAGCTCTTAGCCACAGCAACCCTAGGAGGCCCCAATCCTCCCTTTTCCATGCATAGTCAAAGATCTGGATCTTCAAGATCCAGATCTTTGAGATGGGGTCGTCCTGGAGACCCAGATCTTGAAGATGCCTGAAGGCCCCATAGTGGGTGCCTTTAATCAGGTCCACACAATATCCAGATTTAAGGGCCTGAAGGACCTATTAAATCTGGATTTCCCATGCCCTTGTGGGGACAGGACCTTCAATGGGGTCCAGGTGGGGACAGGGCTTTCCCAATTGGTACCATTCAGGTACCAATTGGGTTCCTATTGGGGTCTCAGAAGTAATCTAAGCCTTAGTGGAAAAAGACCATTAGCCATTTATGGAATGATAAATGGAGGACAGGCAAGCAGATCTTCTTTTTAGTTTTATTTCTTATTTTACACAGGCATAGACTAAAAACAAAATCCACATGGGTAATTTGAGACAATTTATCACAGGCACATCCCACCATTTCACTGAAGATTCCTATATTATCGGTAGACTTTGTACCCCAACCTGCTGTCCATAGACACACCTCTGCCCACCAGGAACTTCTCTGGTGCCTCACAAGAGGCCTTGAAACTACTAAAATAAAATGGCTGAATAGAGGTTTTATTTTCTTTTTCCTTTGCTCACAGTGGAGTTCCTTACCTTACATAAGTCAAAACATGCTCAAAAGGAACAGCCTTCCTTCCTTTTCTCAGTGCAAAAAGCTCCGTTTTCTATCTAGCTTCCACAGTGCTTCATCATAATTCCAAATGTGCCTACTGGCTTAGAAAGGAGGGAGACCCTTGTCCCATTATGAAGATGTCAGGAAAAGTTTATTAAACTGTAATGTTATTAGCCTTTGAAAAATCAGAATTTCAATCCACGAGAAATTACCAGAGGAAACCAATGTTGTACAGAGAAATGCTTCAGTAATGCTATTTAAAATCAAAGAAAACAGAACATATCCCAAAGCACAAAGGGGCAACTGACAGAAAGCCTGCCTGACAGAGAAAGTCTTTCTCTAAATTCACCTTGAAAAAAGGTCCCTATTTCTTACTGTGATTTTTTTTCTTTCATACTTAGCAGGTAATTATAGAATTTCTTTCCCTAATGCATACGAAAAAGGGTCACTCCAACATTTTATGTAGATTGTCACAGTCTGTTCTTGATATCTTTGTTAAAAATTCCTTTCCAATGATATTTTTGCTTCCCTGCCCTCTGCAAGTTCCCAAACTGCCGCTCTTTTGTTATTCATTTCTTCATATCCCAAATTCTGTCCCCTGGCTTTTCATTTGATATAAAACTGCTTTAGTACGAATATTGCTGAACTCCGCACTTCGAGCGTCTCCTTCCTTCCTCTACTTTCTCATTTAAGTTGAGATATACAATTGCCAAAGAATCACTATGCTTAGATCTGTGAAGAGGGAACAGCAAAGCCTATGAAAATACTACACAGACTAAGATTATAATATTTTCAAAATGCTGTGGCAGGGAAAAAATGAAGAGCGCAGTCTGTATAAATTATGTGAAGTAAGCACATTTGCCTATATTAGCTCAATTTGTTTATCTTATCCTGCCTCCTGCAAGTTATGAGGAGAACTGAGATCATATGCAGGGTACTTGTCTTACCTCTACCCAGCACAAAATAACACCAGCTCTTGCTGTTAGCTTTGGAGATTTTGCAAAATATTAAACATATAGTTTCATATTTCTTTGCATGGTCAAACATAGGGTGTGTTTCCACTAGCACTAAGTACCCATTAAGTACCCATTTAGCACTGGTTTGGTACCAATCAGGAAGACCCCATTCCCAATTCAGACCCCAGTAAGTCTCAATGGCTGTGTCCCCATGCAAGCTGTTTGGTGCTGTATGGGCACTGTTTGGGCTCACATGGGCCAGATGTGGGACTGAGATTGAATCTTGGGCATCTCCATGTCATTCCCAGCAACGCGGGCCAGGTACGGGTTCGGAGTGGATGGAGACATCCCCATGCAAACCACACCAAATCCTGGCACGGGGGAGCAGCGTCCCCTCTTCTCCCCCCTCTCTCCTCATTGGAAGCCAGACTGATGTCAATCCACCCCTGTACCGCATCCCCCCTCCCTTTGTGGCACAGAAAGCCAGGACTGGGCTGGGAGGCACAGAAAAATGTTAAAATAAAGCTTACTTCATATCAATAAATTTTAAAATAGTTTTAAAAGACTGAAAGCTGCTACTAGGTTTAGTGGCAGTTAGGCATTTGAGCAGTTTTGCACACCTCCCCTCCACCGAGAACTGTGAGAACACCCATCAAGTTTCAAAGGGAGAAAATAAAGCCCTTATTCATCGTTGCCTTGACGATCGGGGAAACAGGGGTTGGAATTTTTTGGAATTGGAACAAAAATAAAATCAAGCTATCAAGCCATTATCTTGGCAATCGGGGAATGGAGTTGGAAATATTTCAATGGAAAATGCACAAATATTAAGCCAGTATCCCACCTGCCTTGGTGATCAGGATTTTAAAACGTCAGCGACTGCGATCTTCAATGCACAATGTCTTACATTGTTTCACAAAGTGGGATTTTTGTATATTGCCATTTGGAAATGAACTAAATAAATTTGACCTCCATCCTGTTTCTTGCTTAATATTTTCCTCCCATGCAGTTCAGTTATCCAAATTTCTAATAAAATGAAAGAGGAAGGAAATGAAAGATTTTACACATCTATAATTTCCCCCACTTTTCATAGTTCATTCTAAGCAACAGTCCTTTCCTTCTTTTTCATGAGCTGCATTGATTATTTTTTGTCCCACTCTGGAGGAGAGGATTCACAGGGCAAAAATATTAGCACCTTCAGTTTATATAATACTGCGGTATGAGCCTCCACATTTGAAAAGAAAAAGAAAAATAGAACTTCACAAGATTCAAACATTTAAAACTAAAATAGTATCAGACAGAAATCCTCCTATCCAGAAAACATACTGCTGCCAATGAGCAAGAAGATAGTCACCCATGTTATATGAAAACTTAGATTCTTAACTTTCTGGTCCACTCTACTATCTAAGAACAGATATCTGATGAACCACGATGGAAGACAACATAATGATAGTGACTTACCCAGACATTCCCATCTTGGTGGTATGGCTTCCAGTTTCTTCCTGTATCACTATAAAGCATTCGATACTGGGTAACCCAATCAGAGCTGCTATATCTCCCTTGTGTTGCAATTGAGCTGATCTGTTTCCTACTGCCAAAATCAACTTGCAGCCATTGATAATGGTCACTGTCTGATGGACACCATCCTCCAGCCCCTAAAGAATTAGAAAGACAAATGTATATGTCAGTCGATACTTATAAGAACTTAGAAATGAATCTCTTAAAATCTGTCTATCCTAATGACACACATGGGTGGATATAATAATGTGTAAATAAACACCAGGATACATTGATCATGAGAATGGTATATTAATGTAAATAGTATTGACTGGTTTGTATTCTTGGCTTGCATTTATGTGTTAATCTATGTGTTAATGTATGTGAAAATGTGAATAAAATGTTTTTTAAAAAATCCTAATGACACACATGCTGGCGATGGGCCTTACTCCCCCTCTTTCAGAGTTCCTGTACAGGACAAGGAAATTTCAGGGAATCCCATTCACAAACAGAGATTGCATTTATTTTTAAACTCTTTTAGGGGGAAGGGTGGTGTCTAGGGATGTGCACGAATATTTGTATTGTTAGATATTCATATGAATTCATACAAATTCAGACATTCGTATATGAATTAAATGTTGCGACATTCGAACATTGATATTTGTATTTGTAAGAAAGCTTCAAAACAGTCATGCACCGGTCACATCTGCAATAGATCCAGAGCGCATTTGACATGGTTTGAGAGCAGATTCAAAGTGGATTCAGGGTGGATTTGACTCTTTCAGAGTGGATATGTTATGGGATGCATAGGGATACGTACTGGGTCTATATGGATACTATTGGATACGTATGCGTTCATATCGGATATCCGTACAAATTCATACAAATACATTCATATCAAATAGAATTCTACCACATTCAAAGAGGAGGCATTCAAACAAATACAAATTTTCTCACGTTCAATTTGATATAAATCGATTGCCAAAAAAACCCATTCATGTACATCCCTAGTGGTGTCTTAATATGAGAACAAAGCAGGAATAGTTGCATTCTGAATGCTCGCAACACGTTTTCTTTCCAGGATACCTTTTGAAAAGATATAATATTTAGATGCTAGACACTGGAAAGAAAATATAACAGGGCAATGCCCATGCCTCTTACAACTATCACTGAAGTACCTTTCAAAGACAGAAAAAAATGCAAATGTAAGAAGCTGCCACCAAAATATCGAGCTCCCTTTAATATTAGTTACAATTTATGTGGTTTAATTAATAGGTACAGAAATATCCCCAAATGGATATCACTAATCTGCCACCTGTGAATTGGAGATACATCTTGAAGAAAGCTATATTTGGGCATGAATTATGCAATGGTTTATTTTAACCAACCCACGAGACACCATATGAATGAAACAAATAAATCATAAGATCATTTCGCTAGTGTCCGAAATGGAGCACATTTATGCTGGCCAATGACTTCATAAAATTGCATGCATAATGTGAAGTTTCAATGGCCACTTTCATGAAGAAGTCAAAGATCCCCTCCATGGACGACTGACTCCAATAGCACCCACATTCTATCAATCTGATCCAAAACCAAAACAAATAAGGTATCAAGTTTGAGAGAGGGGTTCTTTATGGCAATTCACTCACCCACCCTAGAAGCCTGGGCTGATGGTGTACCAGCTATCCTGAAGTGGGGGGGGGGGAGTCCAAGTGAGCACAGGGTCTCCTATTTCAGCCACCCAGATCTTTGTCATGCACACTGGGTCAGTCCTTTCATCCATTATGAAGACATGCCTGAGAGATTGCTTTGAAGCAACCCAGAATTCAACAACACTACCCTAGTGGGGAAGTTAACAGGCATTCTTGTAATCTGAAGGTTGGTGGAAGAGTAGAAGGAGCAATAGCTTCAATATATCTAGCACATTTTCTCTGCCCCCTATCACCATATCATTCCATGACTGTTAACACTGAAATGGGATTCCCACAATTTTAATCTCTTCTCTCGCCCAAACCCATAAGCTGCTTTCGCTTACAGACCACCTCTGGCAGAGTGTCCCAGGCTCTGTGAAATTAAAGGCTTCCCGCATGGTGGTGTTGGAGGACTTCATTATGCACACTGAGGACATCTTTTGTAGAAAGGTTAGGGATCCGTGGCCTCCAATACAATCAAAGGGACTGTCACAGCATGTTGCAGGATATACTCTCAACCTGGTCTTTGCTACAGAGTTTGAGGGTAAATACCTGTGTTTGTGTGGATTTGTACTGAGTCCATTGTCATGGGTGGATAATTTTTTTGTGAAGTTTGGGCTTATGGTGTCTGTCCCTCACAGCAGCAGTGAAGGACCCTTTGAAATGGCCCACCCTCAATGATTTGTGGAATCTGATGGATTCCTGATGGTCCTTTGGAGAAACCAGAGAGCAATTATTTCAGAGGGTTGAGGACAGTGTAAAGCATCAATTGTCACCCCACCTTAGAATGTGCAAATCACACTTTGATCCAAAAACATAATCTGGCTCAGATAAAAACAAAATGTGCCCAAACCTAAGCATGCAGGTCAGCTGCATAGCTTTTCTAAACAGGATTGTGTGAGAGCTACACCATCATTACTAGTAGCTTCTGGTAGCTTTGATGATTTTATGATACATGATTTTTTTTTAAAAAAACAGCCTTTCTGAAAATGACTCCAATTAGTGAAGACTATAAACCATATGGTAGAAAATTACTCTGTGGCATGTGAAGAAGTATTTTACCTCTCCAGAATGGCCTGTCATTCACTATGGCTATGTTTAAATATGTCATAGAAACTGACATTGCAGTGGCAGGAGAGTGACATGGTCAAATGCCCACCAGTCTTGGTGACAGAGATGTACCTTGGGAGAGAAATCACAGGACAATCAACTCACTGTGTGTTCTTAGTGCCTATTAAGAGGGAGCAGTTTTTGTCAGAGTATTGCAGAAAGCAGGAGGGCATGGTTCCTGCCATTCTCGGCAAATGACTATCCCACCCATCCCTCCAACTCATAAGATTTCAGCACATGACCAGTCAAAACATGGCAAGCAGCCTGATAAGATCTGCTGCTCTCCTCTCTTTGCCTACTCTTCATTTTCAAGATCCACTTCTAAGATTTCTTCAGCTGTCTAAGGTGGAGGATTGGGGAGAATAAGCTTCGTGACAAACACAGCAATTTTTTTTGGTCAGAAACTTTTTCTGCTTCCTCCCTGAGTGGGTGGAACCGTGGCATAGTTGGATGGGCAACTGACCAATTCTGACATGACATTAGCAGAGGTAAAAGCCAGATGGAAGCCACGGAAGGGGATACAAACCATTTTCTAAAGTACTTCTGACAGTGAAAACAGAGTCTATTATATTTGGACATTAGTTTATATCACAGTGACGTGCTTGCATAGAGTCTATGGTATGGATCTGCATACCATTTATTTATTTATTTATTTTTTCAATTCAAATTCGAGTCAAATTGAATGTCAAAACATTCAATTTGATTCAGATGTTTAGAATCCAAATACAAAAAAATCCTATTCAAATAGAATACATTCAAATCCATTCACATCCAAATCTGAAGGTACAAATACTGACAACATTCGTATTTGAAGATATGATATTTGTATGTCTTATACGTATCTGTACGCATTTCATATGCATCCTGTTTTATCTCGTATGTATCCCGTTCTCATTCCGTACTATCACTGCAAATGTGTGCAGATATGTATGAGATTCATACAGATATATATGTAATACATATGCATTTGTACTTTCGAATGTTTTGATTCATTCAAACAAATGTTTTGGAACACTCAAAATTCATTCAAATGTTTAAATTCGAATATGAAGACATTCTATTTCAATTCAAATGTCCACATTCAATTGAATTCGATTGAATTTTGAATGTTTGAAACATTTGTGCACATCCCTAATCTATGGCCTGTGTGCGTGTGTGTGTAGGAGGATGTTTTTCCACTGTCACTAGAAGTACCCATTAAGTACCCATTAATGGGTACAAGAATGCCATTACATACCCATTAATGGGTACTTAATGGGTACTTTTAGTGACAGTGGAAAAACACCTGGAGTCTCCTTATCCATAATCACGTATTACTCTTTAGTCACCAACTCACCTTTATTTTTCTTGAGTATGAAAGCTTTAAGCATGTTGACTTTTTCAGGCATAAATTATTCGTTGCCACAAAATTATTTATAACACTTACACAACAAACTGCAGAAAGAAACATAGCTCACAGTTGTCAGTCTGCTTAAACAATCTAGTTTGGTTTTATTTACTTTAACCTAAACTCCCACTAAGTTCTAAGGGTTATAAAAACAGAGTGTAATGTTGGCTGCAACTGAGGTATGAAAACATTTATAGTATTCCAGACATGAGATTACCAGAGAGACGGTTATTTTCTCGCGGCACATGTACATACACACTGCAGGAATTAAGACTACACTTAAACCTGCTAATGCAGAAGAAACAAAGAATGTATTGAATAATCTGCTTTTTAAAGAAGCAAATGTAGTTTGATGGTACAATGTGGGTAAGGGAGAGGGGACTTCTTCAGCTTCTTAGCGCAACAGTAGTGAGTGAGGGTGCCTCAACCTAATTCTTCTCATACAGCTGCTAAAGTCAAAAGGAGGGGGAGGAGGAGGAGGAGGAAGAGTTCCCAGGACCACACTGAGACCACATTTATAGTTCAAACGGAATCCTTCTGAAGCTTCAGCCTGAACTTTTCTAGTATACACCTTTAGAAGAAGGCACATACTGAATGCTGAGCTTCTCACAATCTCCAGGGCAGTTAGAACTTTTAGTAACCCAGCTCCAAATAAACTCAAATTCTGATGTGGTTGGTACTGAATCAGGTAATATTTCATACATGCAGATCCAAGACCATTAGGGCTTTGTAGACTGGAACCAGCAGTTTGAATAGGACCTGGAAACACTACTGGTAGGCAGTACATTGTATGAAGTAGAGGAGAAATTCTGACTGTGTTCCATGCCCACATACACCCTGTCTGCATAATTTTTCTCTGGATAGTCCACAAGTGCAGCCTCCTACAACATGCATTTAAATAATCCAGTGTAGAATTTGTTGGTTCATGTACCACCAAAAACAGGGTATCTCTATCCAGGAATGACTGATGATTCATCAGGCAAAATTTAGCAGAGGTTTAACTGAGGTTTAACATATATCTTCAATGCATGAATTTTCTCAACATTTGAAATTTGATTAAATTCGATTGAATGTGGATATTTGAACTTAAATAGAATGTCTACACATTTAAATTTAAGCATTCAAATGAATTTTGAATGTTACAAAACTTTCATTCAAATGATTTGAAACTTTTGAATATACAAATACATATGTACAGTTACGAATGTACAGTTACGAATGTACAGATACGTATGTGTATTTCTCTCATACACATCTGTACAAATCTGCATACGAAATGCGTACTGATACGTATGACACATATGAATGTTGTCAGCATCCGTATCTTCAAATATGAATGTTGTTGACATTTGTATGTTCAGATTCAAACCTAACATTCGAACAAATAGATCTGAATGTATGCAGTTCGAATCAGATTTTGTTGCATTCTGTCCTGTCTCCAGCCGGCAAGGTCCAGAAGCAAACACACACAGACAGACAGACTTAGTAACAGCAAGATACAATATCAAGGCAAGGTTTTGGGGGCTGAAGAGTTAATGCATCGTCAAACAGTTCCAAGGTCAAAAGCTATCAGAGAGTCTGAAGAGTTAGTCATAAATCACAAAGCAAGGTCACGGATCCCAAGAGCTACAGATTTTACAGTCTTTGTCTGCAACAACTCTGACCTGAATGTGAGGCCCTAAAAAAGAGGAAGCAGAGTCGTGCCTCTTTCATCATAGGCAGCGTAATTTTTCTGATTTACGCAGCTGTGAGAGCTCTTGTCTCAACACAACTGAGGAAGGGCATCGCCCGGCTTCTTGCTCTGATTCTGATCTGCTGTCAGTTTGAGCTATAGAGTGATCATTCTCACTTGCCATTTATGTCAGGCCTTCCTCATTGTGCCTGGGCGGGCAGCCTGCCTCAGCTTGGCTGGCCATTGCAACTGCTCCTTCATTGTCAGAGGAAGGGGGACTGACAAGAGGAGGCCTGACACATTCTGATTCTAAACATTCACATTGAATCAAATGTTTTGACATTCAATTCAAATTGAGTTCAGATGCAAAAAAAAATAAAAAAAATCATGCGCATTCCTACCTCAGTGACAGCACCAAGCCTAAAAAAATACCTAAGTTCATACCCTGGCAAGAAAGTGCATTCTGGAAGTCATGGATTGCCTCCCAAGAGAACGTTTATCTTACCAATATTCAGCAGGCCATTGGCTGCCTTCCAGCTCCTTACAGGCAGCAACCCAGCCTGCAAGTTTACATTTAATCAATACTATAGGTAGACGTTTGGATTGAACTTGAAGTTAATTTATTCCGTGAGAAAAGGGAGTAAAAGTCAGCAGCTGGAGGGGAAGACTCTTTGAGGCTCTGCTGAATCTTCTGGCATGGGAATAGTGACCAGTCCCAGGGGACAACACGTGCTACAGTTTTCCTATATAGATGCTACAAAGATCAATAGAAAGTTTCCTGGTACTGTTTGATCTATCAAGTAGTGTAATTTAGGCAAGTTGATTACTTTGTTCATTTAGTTTGTGAAATGTCTAACCTCTATTGATTTCAGGATTAAGGCCAGTTCTTTCAGCAGGTACACACTTTCTGAATAAGCAAAGTTAGGTGAGCCAAAGAACTTTCCATATCTGATCCTCACAGAAACTTAAATACAAACAAAACTAATATTTCTTTATCTGAGTGAAGCACTATAAACTAATGTATACTTCCTTATAACATTTGCCGTTTTGCTGCCAGCTTATCTAAAGACAACAGATCCCTGTAGAACTCTTCATAATCTCATACAGTTATTCTACCCCAAATAATGTAGTATTAACAACACAATTTGCTACCTCACTGCTTACCCCTACTTCTAGATCATATATGAATAAGCTAAAAAGCATAGGTTCCAAAATTGTAATGTAGGACACCACACTTCTCAACTATTTCCACTCAGAGAATTGCCCATTTCTTACTCTCTTATGTTTCCTGTCCTTTTGTGGGTTCTCAGTCCAGGAGAGGACCTGACCTGTCCGTTTATTCTATGACTGATGAATTTATTCAAGAGCCTTTGATGAATGACTTTGTGGAAGTCCTGATGCTGAAAGTTAAGACACTGGGAGCTGTGCACATGTAAGACCTGTTGGAGAAATAGCAAACCTGATGACTTTTGCGCATCCAAATCTACTCTGTCCTGACAATAATATCATTGGTCCAGCAAGGTAGTTAGTAGCACTTGGAGACTAACAAGAGAAGGGTTGGTGGCATGAGCTTTCGTAGACATGTCTGCTTCTTCAGATGCATCTGAAGAAGCAGATGTGTCTACGAAACCTCAGGCCACCAATCCTTCTCCTGTTACTCTCCAAGTGCTACTAACTACCTTGCTGGACTTTTCAAATTAGACTAACGTGGCTATTTCTCTGATATTGAATAATATCATTGGGCGAATCCCCACAGCAAGCTTATTTCGAATTCAAAACGTTTTCAATCCTCGCAGACCCCACGTCAGTTTGGCTTAACACGCTTTCCGCGTGTTAAACCGCCCCAAAGTGTCGTAAATGTTAATCCTCATTTCAACAGGTCTCACTCCGGTTCGTGCTCTTGAAAGGTTTTACATTTTTTACTGTGGGAACCCTTCCATGTTAAGGGATGAGGGTTTCCCTTCCACAATAGCTTGCTTCCAAAGCAAGCTGTAAAATCCACCGCTTAAAGCTACACTGTAGCGATGGAACCACTTCACACCTGATAACGATCTTGCCATTGAAAGTGCTGACCTTCTAAAAAGAGAAAAGAAACAAAAGCAGCTGCCGGTTGGGGAGATGTGTGAATGTTTGTTGCTGCTGCTGCTGAGTGCCCTGAACAATGAGGAGAGGACGGGAAAGAATTGCTGGCTACTCACTGCCATTTTTCCTCCATCCAGCCACCCAGACAGGCTCTGTGAAGGGGTCTGTTATGGGTGGTGCATTCACACCAGGAGGAAGAGGACAGGGCAGCCCTGAAAAGCGGTTTTTAAAAAGTAGCCACTGGAGTCCCCCCTTGAGTCACGTACGTCCTCAGAATCCAGATTGAACACGATTCTGGCTGAAAGTAATGGGATCAGGAAAATTCACGTTTCCATCCGATTCTGTTATTTCGGTTTAGGGAAACTGGATTAAGCTTTTAATGGGGTTGCGGCCATTGTGTTTTCATTTACCAAATGTAGCAAAAACTTATCCGGGCAGAAACAACCTGACCGTTTCCTGTATAGACAATATCCTACTGTTTCTTAACCCGCTTCCAAATTCCCCACTGGTAAGGCTATCCTTTAGAAAAAAAAAGCCTTATGTCTGGACAGCCTATCTGAGGCTATCCAAAATTGCTGCAGCCCCTGGGACAGCCTTTTATACCTGAGGACTGAGTAGGTCAGGCAAAATCCTGCTCTTCCAAAGTATCATTGGACTAGTGCCATAGACAGACCTAAATCCATGGGAATTTCCATCTGATTAGGTGCACTAAAGGTGGGATTTCCCACCTTCTTCTCAGTAGTCAGTGACTATTTTCCTGCCTCGGCCGCTGTGCAACAAAGACCCACCCAGATCAGACCATGTGGAAACAGGATTATTTGAGGCTTAAAAAGAGGATTCAGCTTTTATTTATTTATTTATTTATTTATTTACATTTCTATCCCGCCCATACCCGAAGGTCTCTGGGCGGGTTACAACAAGTAAAAATAAATTAAAACAAGATACAAATTGAGAGCAATACAGATTAAAATGAAATACAAATAAAACAAGATGCACACTTAAAAACATCTTAAGATTCAACAAATTTAAAACTGTGCACTCCGTAGTGCATTAAAATGATGCCGTTATAGCTGGGGAGGGAAAACAAATCCTTAACCAAAGGCCGAGGTAAACAGGTGTGTCTTTAAGGCCCTCCTAAATAAATATAAGGAGGGGGCATGGCGCACCTCGAGGGGGAGGCCATTCCACAATATTGGGGCCCCTGCAGAAAAAGCTCGCTCACGGGTGCCCAGCAGCCTCACTACCGAAGGTGGTGGGACAACCAGGAGGGCCTCATTATTGGATCTTAAGGCACGGGCAGGTCGGTATGGGAGAAGGCGTTCCTTTAGATATTTGGGGCCCAAGTCATTTAGGGCTTTATAAGTTTATAGGGCTTTTTCAGCATTCAACAATGAAGCACAGTGAACTTTACTACTGCAGGAATATGCTGCCATTGCAGAGCCCATGGGGGAAGGAGAAGTGAAAGAAATAGAAGCAATGTTCCCTCTTTTTTGTTTTCTTTCCAGCAAACAATTCAATGACAAATATTAGGATAAAAAGAGCTGTGGCGTTACTACTTGGTAGAGCTTCACACACAAAAGTATATGCTTCTGGACACTAACTTTTTCACATCTACCAATAAGTCAGTATCTGTATTTATGAAGCTGACACTGATTGGAGTTTCCAAAACCCAAAATCTTGCTAACATCAAGGCCACATTGTTTAAGTGAAAAAACAAAATAACAGCAGCTGCATGAAGTTTGACATCTACTTTCAAGCTGTTAACTCAAAGGATGCCTCCAAACATGACATTTACTATAGTCCAATCTAAAGTGCTTCCAGGAGAAAAATGGTTTGCTCCCATCTATAGATTATACTCTGCACTTTTGATGTCACGGCACTGATGATTCTTCCATTCACGAACTCAGCTCACCTGTGTTCTCAGGTGAAGGTGAGTTCTCAGAAGATCTCATGCAGCTTGCCCAAACACATGGGAAAATGCAGAATAATGGACTACACCACAGCAAAAGTTTGGTACAGTGGTTAGGGAGTTGGACTCTTATCTGGGAATACTGAGTTTGATTTAGCACTCCTCCACAAAGCCAGCTGGGTGACCTTGGGTTAGTCACAGCTCTCTTCTGAGCTTTCTCAGCCCCACCTACCTCACAGAGTGTCTGTTGTGGGGGGAAGAATAGAAAGCTTTGTCAGTCACTTTGAGTTGCCTTAGATGGGTGAGAAAAGCAGGGTAGAAAAGCCAACTCTTCTTCTTCAGACTATTCTTAATAAGACTCAATATCAGTTTATAATGCATAGTTATAGCAAAGAATTGTCAAACTTGTCTGTCAAACTGAAAACAGCTGCACACTCAAGGACTATGGCCTACAAGGCTATGTGGGTGTCTGGACCATGGAAAACTATGGAAGGCAGGCAAGACTCTCTGTCAAATAATTCTCTGGTTGGAGCAACCACTGTGACCTTCAAGGACCCTAGGATATGACTTTGCATAGTGTTGGGAATTCTCTAACCTTTGCTTTTCTGTCCCCGATTCTTATTATGTTGCATTTTTTTCTGACTAAGTAATAAAAATAGGCTCTCTCAGCCAGCCAAATCACCTTGGAATGTTACTGATTTGTTGCATACATTACAAATTTAGTTGACTTCTTCCTAGACAGCAGTTTCTATTGGTACTAGTTAGAAATAAACTACATGTCCAAAATTGTTGAAGATATTTGCTCTTCCTTTCCCATTTGGAATATTATCCTTAGAATTAACTTGAAATATTCCTAATTGCTGGGACTGACTGTCACTTACCAGTTACTGAAACTTTATATGTACCATCTTGCATTTTCATTTAATTATTGACTGTGACCTGGAGTGACTGTAGTTCACTAGTAGAGAAATTATCAAGAAAGTTGAGGTTTGTAGGTCCCGTCTCCAGATATTTCCAGAAGAAAGCAATGATAAACCACTTCTGTATATCCCAAGAAAATCAGGTGCATAGGTTGGCATATCCTTCCAAGAGTCAATTCCAACAATTCACTGTATTCTGTGATCTTATTTTATCCCTTGCTAATACAGATTCACCTATCTTTGCTTCTAACTATCCACGGGTTCAAACTTTTCAATATTGCTCAGCTTCCTGTAAACCAATATTGCTCAGCTTCCTGTAAACCAATGTGCCACTGAGCATGAACAGCAATTTCCCATCAGAAGTGAATTGTTTGAAGCTTCCTAAATAATTTACATAATTTCTCATTTATGTTAAAATGTTGAGGTGGTGTATATACAAAGTTAAAATACTTTTACCCAAGCTTGCTGTAGATGCAAACGTATATGGTGGTTTGTAGGGGAGAGGTAACTTTTAACATCTGTCAGATTTAGCTTCTAATGAGGGGGAACGGAGCAGAGAACACTGTCAAACCACAGTGGCCATTTCTGTACTTGTAAATAGCCCAGTTGAAAGGGATTACAGACCTTTGTTCTGTATTACTGACATTGTCTAAGGGTGGCTCGTCTCCCACACAAGATAGGGCATACCCAGACTAGACTAAGAGGCCCAAAATGAAAGACTTCTTTGAAGAGATTTACTGTTGTATTAGCAGCAATAAATCAGACCATGGAGATGTGCAAATAGTGTGTGCCTCCCTGGCTCTGGTCACACAAGTAGTTTAGGATGACCTCAGGTTGTCTTTGGGTCATGTTACATTATTTTTATTTAAGTCATTTTCCAAGCCGGCCTATCCGTATTAGTTCATCTTAACTGTAGTCATCATTTTTAAAGGACTTGCAAGGACTCAGCCTGTCCTGGCATTCCAGGCTGTCTTCTTTTCCTCAAAGTGTGAGCAGGGGGACAGGCTAAAGGAGGCTGAACTGTGCTGAACTGTGCTTTTCCTTTGGCCAATCAGCATGCACAGAGTTCATGAGGCACCTCCCCTTCTCTCCTCAGTTTATGTGTATGATTCCTCTATCAAATGTTTTTAGGCACATTTATTTTATTTTAAATTAATCACATGGAGAAGAAAAGCACATAAGAAAGAAGGGGGCCATGGAGGTGGAGGAACAGGCTTAAAGAAGAACTGCAAACACACCCCCTCACCTCCCATGAGTGGCAGAACAGCATCCACTAAGAAAGGACATAGATTTGACACAGAAAAAGTGGTGGAGAGCCAAGAGTTTTGAGTACGAGGTTCAGGTCATTCACTCAGAAAGGTTTGAGCAATGCAGCCCAAATGATGGCCTATGTGTCACCAGCACTGGTACAACCTCAATTCAAATGAATGAATATGCCGTCCTGTCTTAGACTTGTGTGACCAGGGCTCCTGTGCCAGTAGAGGGCCCATTTTCTAGTACAAATAAGTCTCCTGGCTGTCAGGACCTTTGAAGGAAGCTGGTTTGAGCTTCGGAGCCATCATGGGGCTGAGCCAAACAGCTGTCTCAAAGGGCAGAGCCCTATTCTGGTTCAGCAAAGAACCTGTCCATTCCTGGAAGGGATTACTAATTCTGGTACAGGATGAGCTACTTTGTATCAGGACATAAGAACATAAGAAGGGCCAGCTCATTTGCCACTTAGTTGCCCACTCACCCAGTGCCAAGAGATCCCTACTTTACTATGTACCCCTTCTTCTTGATCATTGACAAATACATTAAAAAGCACTGGTCTCAATACTGAACCTTGGGGGACAGTTATGGTAAGTGGACAAAGACCAGTATTTCAGGATATGTATTGCTACATTTATATTGTTATTATTCTTTACTTTTATTCATTTAATACAAATACTAAGATGCTTGAACAATGCTTTTTGAACACTTGTGGGTGGGCAACGTATAAATCAAAGAGTAAAGTAAATGTGGCTACTATAGATGATCCAGAGAGATCCAAAGTCTTGGATGGAGAGATGGCTCTGTGAAAATTCAGACTTCTGCTGTGCCATAACACCTGTGCTGTATGGAGATAATTGGATCACAAGCAGTTTTGTGGTGTAAGGATGTAAGTTATGTTAATATCTTGAACTTAGATCAACAAGAGTTAGTCAACTGTTGAAACTTCTGGTAATAGATGTGATATAATTCCAATTTTGCCTGATGTTCGGTTAATGAGAAATGGCATCCTTCACCAGTTTTTAAACAACATTGACATCATCTAGATACTGTGGAAAGTTTGGGCCTTTCTGCACTTAGACTTACTCTGGAATATATCCCAAAATGGGGCCTGCTATGCCAGACAAGGTCTGTCATAGTCTTTATTAGCATGAGGACAACAAACCCTTGAGATACATTTCAAAATAAATCCAAGTGACAGTTCTTAGTGACTCTTAGGAACAGTTTTGGAGTCAGAGGTCTACCAGACTACCAACTATAGTGTTCCATTATGAAAGGATGATTAGAACTATGTAAATGAGTGGCCAAATCCTAGTTATGGGGCATGCATGTCCACATGGATTCTCCGCTTTGCCAGAGCTCAGTTTCAACTTACTGGGCCTCATGCAAACCTTTACTGTCTATTATTACAGTCCAGAAATATCAACACTTCCTATGATTTGGGCCCATAATAGATCTTATTCGTTCAACACACTGTGTTTTTGCTGTTACCTTGAAACTGATTGATGGTCCTTTCTGGACTGGGCTTTATGCACTGGATTATGTCCCAGAATGGGGACCTACCATACGCATGCTACTGCAGAGTATGGCAGGTCTCAGCGGCACCTGTCTTAGTCTATACTAGCATGAGAATGGTAGGTCCCCAAGGTGGAATACAATCTGGAGTAAAGCCCAGTCCAGAAAGGGCCCATGAGGTCAAATGGTTTTCATTCCACGCAGTGAACCAGTTTAAGGGAGACAACATACGTCACTAGTATGCTCTGCCCACACTGACCACATGAAGCCTGAACGAGGCAATCAAAATGGCTACCTAGACCATGACAATGGGAGACTTTTTAAAAAGGTCTACCAGTGGAGTAAGGGCTGCTAGAGGGCTGCTACCAGTGGACTAAGGGCTGAAGCTATCAGAGGCCAGCTACAAAGACCACATGAACTTTGGGCTGGTGCTGGTGCTAAACTGGAACAAGTGTCCAGATTGGAATGCTTATTCTGGTCCAGTTACCCCCCCCCCCTTCAGCTGATGGACAACTGTAGCTTAACCTGGTCTTACTGGTATGGGACAAAAAAGGTCAGTGCAGAAATGCCCCTAGAGTTCCATACTCCTAGTAGATACTAACAGAAGCTAAAAATCGCTACTTACAGATAGAATGATGACAGCCCACAAAATGTTTTGAAATGCATTCGAGACAAATGCTCCAAAGTGGCATCTCAGACAGCCTAAAGAAAAGGTGTTGCACTCAGAGAAGCAGATGGCAGTGGCTTGAATATTTTGTAAAATGTATTTATTTACTGAGTCTTTGCAAGTGAATACCTTGCAGGTCTCCGTTCTGAAGCTCCGTCTCATTTTAGCACATTAAGCTTTTATAGATGCTAACACTTTCCACAAACCCATATCCAGAAACAGCTGTTCCACATCTTATGGGGTTTTCACATCTGTGACTGAAATTGGTTTGCCCTTACATTCAGCTACAGACATAAAACTCACATTTTTCTAGCTGGTGGTGGATATGGTGTTTACTCAGTAGCATTTTCCAGGATCACCAGTATCCACATAAGACACAACAGCAATTACATAGAACCATCTTAGGTAATTTCTAAAAAGCCACAAGAAGAGATAAGTGCTCTTTCCCTTCCCTGTTACTGTTGTTCCATCACACAACTCACTGTTCTTCCCCCCCTTAGCCATAGAATGCATTAGGGAATCATTATGCCATTTCTAGATAATCAGATCTGATGATACATTATTAAGTTAATACACTGAAGTTTCTGGGGGAAAATGACCAAAAGCCATGGACTTTTCACAACTGATTTTGACATGGCTTTTAGCCCTAGTAGTAAGAACAGTTTATAATATTTTTCTTAGTATTAATGTTTCTAAATACCACAGTCTAAATATCACCTTGAGTTAAAAAGTGCTAAAAAAAACACACCCTACTGGTTTAAGCCTCCTCCTCTCTCTCTCCCCTGAAGATGAAGTTCCAGTTATTATTGGGGGGTTTTCCACTGACCTTCCTTAATCCATATTTAAGATGATCCAGATCTGAGGAATGGGTCCTCCAACTAATCCAGATCTAGTAGATGTGGATTAAGGGAGGTACCCAATGTGTCCCCACGGGCGGTCCAGCACCCAATAGCAATGGGTGCTATTCTGCCCACAATGGAAATGCTGGAGCACCCATGTGTTGAATCCAGATTGACCCATGTGAGGCCCGCCCATCGCCCCAGGTTTTTTGGGGGACAGGGGGTGCAATCTCTGTAGATGTTCCATAGATATTTTGAAGATTCTCCAGAATGATCTGCCACAAACTTCGAAGATTCTCTGGAGCCTTTGACAAAGGTCTGTAGGATTACTATTGCTCTTGCGTGGGGTCCTCTACGGACCCAGTGCTACTCTTCAGAGCCGGCTTCGGAGCCAGCTTTGGAGATTGTGCACAGGCTTCGGAGCTTTGGGTTTTGGCGCACCCCCCCCATGTGTGCATCCCCCCTAGACCCCATTGCCCAATCGTGGTGGAAACATGCTCCATATAATCTGGATTTGATGCCTGAAGACCCCACTGTAGACCCCTTTAATGGGGTCTACAGGAAATCCAGATGATAGGTCCTAAAGGACCCATTCAATCCAGATTTCCCTAGAACTGGTGGAAACAAATGTGGCTCTGATGGGGTCTGCAGTGAAAATGGGGTCTTCCTGCTCTGAGCCTAATGGGTCCTTAATGGGTGCCTAATGGATCCTTAATGGGTACTTAGTGCTAGTGAAAAAAAAAACCAGTATGTTCATCACACAAGGTTTCCAGATCTTCATGTCTGGGTATGGCACTCTTCATAATTAACTTTTAAAGTATTGCAAATCCAATCACTGAAAAGGTCTCTCTGAAAATCAAGGCAACATTTTGGAATTCCCTTTTCCAGGGCCTAAAGTAGTATATTTTTGGTAATTAATGACAACTCTCATCCAGGGGTGTGGGCAAAGCTTCTCTGGAAATTTAGGCTAAATCTGCAAGAGTAAAAAGGGAAGAAAGGAAGGAGGCTCAGAAGCAACTTAGAGGTGGTATCATCTCCATTCTAATGCCTTAATGTACATTAAAGGATGGAAAATGCACTTGGTCTAGTGGTTAAGGGGCCAGATGCATATCTGGGAGTATTGGGCTTGATTCAGCTCTCTTCCATGAAGCTAGCTGGGTGACCCTGGGGTAGTCACATCTCTCTTCTGAGCTCTCACAGCCCCACCCACCTCACAGGGTGTTCTGTTGTGGGGAGAAGAATAGAAAGCTTTGTCAGCCACTTTGAGTCCCCTTAAATGGGTGAGAAAAGCGGGGTAGAAAAGCCAACTCTTCTTCTTCTTCCCTCTGACTTCTAATTTAGAATAGAGGTGGAATGGGAGCATAAGTATGTACATGCTAGTATCTCTAGGTCACTTTTGAGCTTCTTACTTAATGTGTGCCAATGCAGCCTTAATTATAACTATTCCATTTTTAAGGAAAGAGTTTGATTTTGGACCAACACTCTTTTAGTATATTGATTAAATAAAACAAAACTTTTGTCCTTTTCATTGTAAACAAAGAAAAGCTTATTGATTAATTTCCCTTACTAAATATTAAATCCAGCCAGTCTCACCTCCTTCTAAAGTTCTCACTTCTGCTAAAGTTCAAACGTGTGCTGCATAAATATTGCGTCTTATTTCATCTTGCAATGGAACCTTTGCTTTCAAAGAACATGAAAATCAGACTAGTATATCATTATCAAAAACGGCATCATTCCGATTAGATGAGGCGTACAGTGAGTCCAATTAGAACCCATTTCCAAGATTGGATACACATTTCTCAATGCTCATTGCCTTTCCCAATTTTCTAAATGAAACTCAGAGCCAAATCAATGATCTGTCTGCCCTAATTGAACAAAAGCAGAGAATGGCAATAGCTGATAGCAAATGAGAGATTAACATGCTCTCAGAGCCAATCAGAAGCATTTTGAGTAACTGTATTCAAAACAGAGAAGGCAATGCCTCCCTAGAAACTTTCTAGTAGAAAGTGTCCCCACTGGCAAACAAGTATTTAGCTTTGGTTATTTTAACTGACAGATCACAGTAAGCCAAGCTTTTACCATCTGCTCTGCTTCCCAGTTGCACATCAACACACACACACATTTATTCCACCTTACAACCCTTGTTCACAACTGCATCCATGGGAATTTCAGTGTGTGTGTGTTGTTTTTTGCATGAGCTTTAACATACAGTGTCTCTGGCAGGATCTGCATGACAGCTGAGTTTGCCACCTTTAGGATTGGAACGCTTGCACATTGACGACAACAGTGCTAACTTTGCACATACGTAGGCTTTCCTGGCTGGGTTCAATCTCATTTGTGGAAGTTTTTGGGCTGTTATACTGTGTTCCAGGGCTGCTTCCGCACAGGGGCAAATAAATCCGGATCTTCAGCACCCAGATTTAGTAAAACTGGCTTCCAGGGGAACCAGTTTCACCAAATCCGGAACCCCAGTAGATCCGGATTTAAGGGGTAGATCCGCATCTAGGAGATGCGGATCTACCCCTTGCCGCATGCCTCCGCACACGCAGCGTAGATCCAGATTGGAGGCGGGTGCTGTGCCCCTGGGCCCTCTCCCGACCCACCATGATTGGCTCGCTGGAGCCAAGCCAGGCGAGCTGGGGGTCCTCGCTGCTGCGGCTCACCCTCGCCCCAGAAGCGGTGGATCTAAGCCACCCTAAAGCCCACCCCAGCACACCCTGGGGGGAGCGAGGCGAATCCCCTCCTTACCTTGTCAGCGTCGCCCCAATTCTGAGGGTTGGAACCCAGGATGCAGCGTGCCCGCACCTGCGCAGAACGCCCCCTGAGGGCAAGGGCTGCCAGAGAGGTCCCCCGGTTTGCCAGGCTCGGCTCTGGTGAGCCAATCATGGCGGGCTGGAGGAGGGGCCTGGCTAGGCACACTTTTGCTGTGCAGACACATCCTAAATGGATGCGTTTTCACAGCGAAAGACCACATCATATGTGGTGTGTAATTAACACCCATTAGGCTTCACTTTAGGCACGGATAGGTGCTGGCACACCCACCGGAAGTGTGCCTAATAGACCCTGCAAAAGCGGACGCGCCGCTGAAAACCGGTTTCAAAACGGTGTTGCTGTGTGGACACACCTCACTGGATGTGTCCGAAACAGGAACGCGTGTGTGGTCATGCATTTCCAAAAGTGTGCCTAATGGGTGTTAAAGGGCCTGTGCGGAAGCAGCCCAGGTTTCTTCTTCTGAAAACCTAAGCTTTCAGATATAGCTGTGATATATATCTTTGCTCTTTGCTCTTCCCCATGTCAAGGGTGACTGGTGTCTTACTGTATCTTTTACTTGGTCTTTTCCTGGTTGCACCCTGTTGGCATTGTTTCCTTGAGTGGAAGTGTTAATAGCGGGTCGTTGAAGCTACCTTTTTTACTGTGTATTGGTGTAATCCCTGGGGGTGAGTGACTAATGGCTTGTGTGTTTGCAGAGCTCTAGTGTGAATCTCTGCTTTGCTTGTTTCTATACAAAAGTTTCCAGATGCTGCCGATTAACACTTCCATTCAACAAAACAATGCCAAACAGGATACAGCCAAGAAAAGACCAATGACTTGGAATTCTGGTCTGTAGGCTTGGTTATTCTGGATCCACTGATCCAGATTAAATCCAGGTGAGGGCAGAAAGGGACAATGTCTCCAACCCTTCTATACCACCCAGATGTGGAACCACCAACACGAACTTGGACTAGAGTTTCACATTTTTCCTTTCAATGCATTTTTTTAAATGGTGAGAGATCAACCAAGTGTCCAGTTGCTTTGCAGATTGAGTGTAGAGATATGCTGCCAAATCACACTCAAGTTTAATATGAATAGAGGCAGCTAAAATCAGTTTATGATCATGTTTAGTATATCGTAATGTGCAGAGAACATCTATCCAAAAAAGGAGAAAGTTTTGTTTCCAAGGACTCTATCATCATCTTCATCATCATTGTCATCATCATCATCATTCCACTGTGAGAACAGTCAACATTTTCAGTGCCATTGTAACATTATGTATTTATGTATTTATATTTACATTTCTATCCTGCCCTATACCCTAAGGTCTCAGGGTGGGTAACAGCATTTAAAAACATATTTAAAATAGAACCATATATACAAAACAGTATAAAACAATTATGTCTGCAGTGGGGGGAAACTGTGCCACATTTAGCCAAAGGCCAGAGCAAAGGGGTACATCTTCACCCCCTTCCTGAACATATACAGTGAAGGGGCTTCACAAACCTCAAGGGGGAGACTATTCCACAGCCTGGGGGCCATCACTGAGAAGGTCCTGTCTCAGGTGCCCACCTGTCTTACTATTGAGGGTGGTGGGACAATGAGGAGGGCCTCCCCTTGAGAGCTTAGGGCACAGGTAGGTAGGTACAGGAGACCTTCCTTCAGATATTTGGGGCCCAAGTCATTTAGGGCCTTATATGTTAAAGTTAACACCTTGAATTGGTCTCAGTAGTGAATTCCATTCTTTAATGCTTAGCAGTGGATGATGACTTAAAAGCAACACAGATTATTATTAGCCAAGGGCTCTAAGAATCAAGTAACCATGATTTTAAAAATTTATCTGCCTTAGAAATAAGCCATCTCTTTCAAGTGTTAAGAACGTAGGCTTGAACGATCCTTTTTCCTTACAATGATATTGAAACAATAACCAAGGCAATGTTTTCCATTTCAAAATAAGCAACACTAAACAAAATAAATGAAGATTTACTAGTTTAATTTTCTTCCTTTTGCTTTTGATCCCATTACTTTGGAAGGACTATTAACCCAAAAACTTCAAGATGGTGATTCCAGTGATCCAGCCACATGCTGTATATACTGCAGATGAATTTGTTTAGTAACTCATGGTGGGAATCAGGCATTTCACATGGTAAAACTGCCAGTTTTGAAACTGTCACCAGGTGGCTGGCAGTCATTTTAATTGCTCTCACAATACATGGAATGAAATTAACATTAGGGGGATGAGAAAGCCTCATCAAATGAGGTTGTGGAAAATAACATCTGGGTTTTGCCACTGCAAAATGTGAACAAGATCTCATAGTACTGCATGTACTTTCATGCAATCAAGCAGGAAGGAAGGAAGGAAGGAAGGAAGGAAGGAAGGAAGGAAGGAAGGAAGGAAGGAAGGAAGGAATCATAACTAAGGAAGGAATCATAACTACCAAACATCAGAAAGGAATATTTCAATCAAGCTTTGAGGTCCTGAGATTTTTCTCTATTTTCCATAAGTGGCAGCCGGAGACGCATCGCTGATAACATGTTTGATTCCGAAGAAATATTTTTGTTCAGCTCCTGAGTTTTATTTTTAATTTTTTGGAAGAAAACATTTTTTGTTTGTTTGCAGAAGTTTTGTTGAACCAGGTTGAAACGGTTCTAATTCAAACTGCTACTTTACAGTTTGGGCATCTCTTTACAACTGACTATACACAGAAAACACACATGCATAATTTGAGAGCATGGATATGTATACAGCCAAACCTAAATACATAGTATTTCCTGTTGCTCACTTTGAGCAATGCACTTTTAAATGTCCCTTTAAAGGAAAGATTGCTATTCAGGATGTGTTAATATTTGTATTTTTGTACAGTTCTTCCATATTGTCTTTTTAGTGTTTCAAGCTGGTTGCAATAGCAATGTGCTATTATCATTATTTTTAATCTGAAGCAGTGGAATTTTGGGTGTTTTTCCACCGTGCTCCTTAGATCCGGATCTAAGAAGATCCAGATCTAAGGAATGGGTACATTCCTTAATCTGGATCTAGTAGATCCCGATTAAGGGAAGCACCCAATGTGTTTCCACGGGAGGTGTAGCACCCATTAGTAATGGGTGCTAATCCCCCTGCCATGGAAACACCTTTGCACCTATGTGGGGAATCTGGATCGTCCCCCAAGGTTCCGCCCATCACCCCAGGTGTTTTGGGAGACAGGTGTGTGTGTGCGATCTCCAAAGTCCCTCTGAAGAGACTGGCACAGACTTCGAAGATACTCTGAAATCATTTTGGAACGCCTCCGAAGTCTGCGCAAAAGAGCCCCGGAGTGCCCGCGATGTCAGCGGGAAAGAGTTCCAAAATCCCTCCAAAGTCTGAGCTGATCTTCGTAGAGACTGGCAGTGAGACTCCAGAGCCTTTTGCCGATCACTTCAGAGGGATTTCGGAGGGAAGTCCATGCAATCTACGCTAGTAGCGAATGGACCACGCTGACAGCTCTGGAGCCTCTCTGAAGTTTTTGCTGGTCTCTTCACAGTGGAATTTTGGGTGTTTTTCCACCGCGCTCCTTAGATCCAAATCTAAGAAGATCCGGATCTAAGGAATGGGTACATTCCTTAATCCGGATCTAGTAGATCCCGATTAAGGGAAGCACCCAATGTGTTTCCATGGGAGGTATAGCACCCATTAGCAATGCGTGCTAACCTCCCTGCCGTGGAAACATCTTTGCACCCATCTGGGGAATCCAGATAGACCCCCAAGGGGTCTGTCCATCACTCCAGGTGTCGCAGGGGACAGGGGGTGCACTCTCCGAAGTCCCTTCGAAGAGATCATCGCAGACTTTGAAGCCACTCCAGAGTCCCTTCGGAACGTCTCCAAAGTCAGCGCTGATCTCTTCGGAGAGACCGGAGGCGAGACTCCGAAGTCTCTCCCAATCTCTTTGGAGGGGCTTCGGAGGGAAGGCTGCCCTTTCTTTGCTAATAGTGAATGACAGCGCAGTGCAGCTTCGGAGTGGCTCCGATGTCTCTGGCGATCTCTTCGAAGTGATTTCGGAGTCATTTTGAAATCATTTCAGAATAACTCTGAAGTCACTCCGAAGCTGGGATTTCAGGGCTCCCCCCCCATGGGTGCATCCCCTCCCCCTAGCCTCCTCTAGACCCCATTGCCACCCAAGTGTGGAAACAGGCTCCCTTTAATCTGGATTTGCTGGCTGAAGACCCCATTGTAGATCCCATTAATGGGGTCTACAGAAAACCTGGATTAAAGGCAGAAAAGTACCCACATGATACGGATTTCCCCAGCGGCAGTGGAAACAATTGGGTCCCAAATGGGTGCCGTGGTGGAAATGGGGTCATGCGGCTCACACCCAAATGGGTCCTTAATGGGTGCAAAAATGGGTACTTTCTGACAGAGGAAAAACACCCTTTATTTTCAATAACATGGATTTTTTCCAGATCATGTCTGATCTGGAGGACCTTTAAAACTCTTGTAACTTGCCCAAATTACAATTTCACCAAAAGGTAAAAATGGAACACGCATTTACTTTGGAAGAAAATTAAAAATCTAAAAGTGGGCAAGGCCCCAGGCTGGATGGCTATTTGGCAGCATTCTATAAAAATATGCTTCCATTCTAGCCTCACAGCTACTAGAATTGTTTAACTATATATTAGACACAGGTAAGATCCCAGAACCTTGGAATCAGGTTCAAATTGTTGTCTTTCCCCAAAAGGAGAAAAAATAAATTTCAAAAAAATGGATTTTTAAATCAAAAATACAAGGCATCTTGCAAAGTTCCAAAAGATATTTTAGAAACAATATTTGAAAAGTATTTATACAAAGTTTTTCCATATCATATTTCTGTAGCTAAGAGGAAGGAATCAAATTAATATTAACCATGCAGTATCTTTGAATAGAATGAAGTCTAGTGTTAGACTAGAGAATCTTTAGCAGGACTTTTGGTTGTTGTTGAATTAGTGCCAGGCTGTGACATGAGCTTAGGGCAAAACTGTCTGGAAAGAAAATGTTTCAGATTCAGTCTTCATGCTTCTACCCTGAAAGTAATGGCAAACACTTTCTATAACTTCCAAAGAAACTAACTATATGGATCTGTCCATGGAATTGCCAGGAGTTAATCTGATTATAGGGCACCAAGTAACAAGATTGCCTTTTAGCTCATATCTTAGTGACAACTAGTGATGCTGAAAATACCAGTTCCTAAAAATTTACAGAGTTACACTTGCTGAACCAATGTGAACAAATTCAAGTGTGCGTATATAAGCGTGTATAAAATTTCCAGTATCATAATCTTCTAAACTGAGTATTTTAGGGAATATATTCACAAGATGTAATATATTGAAACTTTGTACTAAAATGCATTTTATTCAAAATGTTCCTCACAAAGAAGTGAATTGAGTAAAAAATTGTATAAACCTATAGGAAAAATAGAAAAAGCAGTATTTAATAATGAGATAAATTATACTGGGCAAATGTTGAGTGTTTTGTTTTGTTTTTTAATATACAAATCCATCCAGTCCTCGGGAAGAAATATCCATGGCAGTTAAAAGGTTTCTCAAAGGTAAAAATTGGTATAGATATTTTCCTAGATAACCTTGGCTGTGACTCCATTATATAGTAATGGCACCTTAATCATGCCCTCAGGGCAGCTAGTCTCCATGGGGAATTTTGGAAACTGGTCTCACTTTAAGTTTCTTTGCTACGTAATGGAAACACAGCCCTTATGCATGTAAATGCCATGACATTCAAAATTGCAAGGTCCTTTCAGCTCACTATGACAGCAAAAATTATTTTGAAACAGTTACAATGCTAAAATTAGGTGCAGGTGTTTTGTTTCCTTTCAGTTCAGGGTTGAACTCTATATTGACACATGCATTATGAATCTTGCATATACCTTTACTACAGTAGGCCTGTGATACAGAGTGGGAGATCTGAGGTGCCTCTGACATAGCTTAGAGAAGGCTTTAAGGTGGGATTGTTCACATACCAGTTTGTTCCTCTCATGAGCATTATGTGCTAGAAAAGGTGGACTGCAGGTTGCTTGGAAACAGAACAGCCACACACTATCTCTCTGAGACAACTGTGAGGTGCCCGTCTGAACACAGCTAGGCCGTGTCTCCATGCATGCTGTTTGACATTGAATGTGCATGCATGGGACTGACAGCATGTCTGAGATCAATCCCAGTCCATCCTCATGCCATTCCCAGTGACACAGGCTGGGCATGGGTTGGGTGCAGATGCACCCATTCCCATGCAAACCACACCAAACCCTGGCATGGGGGAGCAGCACCACCTCCTCTCTGCCACCTCTCTCCTCATTGGAAGCCAGATTGATGTCAGCCAATCCCTGTGCCGCCAGCTGCAAATGCTCCTGTGCTGCCAGCTGCAAATGCCACATCCCCCTTCCCTTAGCAGCACAGAAAGCCAGGACTGGACTGGGAAGGACAGAAAAAAGTTTACTACTAGTAATACATTTATAAATAATGTTAAAAGACCGAAAGTCGCTACGAGGTTTAGCGGCAGTTAGGTGCTTGAGCAGTTTTTATGAATCTCTGCTCCACCGGAAACTACGAGAATGCCTGCCAAGTTTAAAAGGGAGAAAATTAAACCATTTTCATGACTGCCTTGGTGATCGGGAAACGGGGGTTGAAAAATTTTGGAATTGGAACAAAAATCAAGCCATTATCCTGCCTGCCTTGGTGATCGGAATTTTTCCACTCTCAACCACACCCCACCTCCAAATGACATGAGCGCCAATCCCTCTCTGAATAGCCTGGGACCATCCCCATGCACAGTCTCAGCTCGCTAACCAATGCATGTTGGGACCTCAAACCATGCTCAGACTTGTTTTTTCATGTACCAAATTTGGTCCTGGGCTGGCACAGTTTGGGGGGATTTGGTCTGCAGAAACCGGACCACGTAAAAAATGCATGGGGACCCCTTGTGCTGAGCCCGGTTTCGGTACCGGACCAAACATGCATGGGGACATGCCCCTAAAGAGTTCACAATCTTTATATACAGTTAGCTGCATAAATATTTGGACAGAGACAACATTTTTTGAATTTTTGTTTTTTCATTACCACAGTGGATTTGGAACAAAACAATTCATATGCAGTTGAAGTTCAGAATTTCAGCTTTAATTCATTGGGTTGAACAAAATGATTGCATAAAAGATCTGAGGAACTAAAGCATTTTTTAAACTCAAGCCCTTCATTTCAGGGTCTCAAAAGTAATTGGACAAATTTAATAATTGTAAATAAAATGTTAATTTTTAATGCTTGGTTGAAAACCCTTTGTTGGCAATGACTGCCTGAAGTCTTGATGAACTCATGGACATCACCAGACACTGCGTTTCCTCCTTTTTACTGCAGCTGTTTGTTTGTGGGCCTTTCTGTCTCTGTCCAAATATTTATGGACCTAACTGTACATTTCAACTGTATGCTCAGGAGCACTCTTCTACCTCTCCACCCCCAAGTACTGTACATTACAGCATGCACACACTTACACATGTATAGCCCTTACAGCAGAGCACTGGCTTTTCACTGCTCCTTTTGTGAAGTATGAAGGACAGCAGCTACTATTGCCTTTTAGTGCAGGGAGGGAAGGAATTCCTTTTGTTCATTCTTTTTAAAAGTATCTATGAAAGAGCAGTTTTTCTTCCATTCTCACTTCAACATTTGAGTATTGAGGCAGCAGTAAGAGACATGAATACATGAGACATGAGTACATGAGACATGAGTTCATGAACAGCGCTTTATAAATAAACTATAATAATATAATGACATAGGACTCCTCCAGACTTGTGGAATAAATCCACAGGTGAAGGACAACAGTATCTTACCTGCTGCGAAGCAATGACTGGCCATCCTGACTAAAAGCAGGCTCTGTAGCTTCCTCATTAGAAGCTATGAGAGCTGAGCCGGAGCACACCGTCATGTGGGATGAGGCAGCCAATCAGATTTCAGCTGCCCTTCCTGGTCTCATCGTCTTTTCTTGGCGACCCGCCCAGACTGGTGGGAAGATTCCAATTTACCTTATGCTGCTCAGTGAGTATTCCCTTACCAGCATTAAGATAAGTGTGTAGTAGTAGTGGGATAATGAATCCACTGATCATCATGTGTGATGCCCCAATCATTACTGTACATACTGCTGCACATTTTACCATGTCTGAATAAAATAATGTATTTTATTCCCTATTCTGAGTTTGATGACTGAGCATTAAGAGCTGATGGGATGCCAGCAGCCCATCCATGAACCTGCTCAGCCTAGACTCCACTTTCGCTTTCGCTTTTTTATTTTTAAATCTTGCAAACATATGAAGAATTATGGAAACTGAGGGATAGTGCTCTGATTACCCAAGGTCAGGTACCTCTACTTTGAATAACAGAATCTTAGTGCTCTGGGTATTAGCAAGATTTTCTAGCCTCAGGAGGATACTGTGAGCAAATGTGGATCACATCCCATGCTCAGAAAAGATTACAATTTAATAAAAAAATGTACTATTTGCCCATGCTAGTTTTTTTAATGTGCAAAATTAAATTACAGAGAAGACTGAGAAGAAAAGGTGAGTTTTGAAGCTTATTTGTAACTTTGTGGAATGAATGTAGCAAATATAAGTACTTCTTATTTGGCAAATATGAATTGGGAAAGATTTCTGTCCAATGTCCAGTTATCCAATTGGGGTGGGGGGTGCAGAGAGGAAACAGAGCCACCACAAGTTATAACGGTTCTAACAAATAGCCTTGTCAGAACTTCCTCTGGTAACCTTTTCATTATGGCATTATATATTCCTTTTGTATTTCCATAATGGAAAGATTCACCAGAGGGATTTTCGCATTACTCCCATTCCATTTGGAACGGGAGTAGGACGGGAAGCCTAAGACAGCTCACGACGCTTTGAGCATTCACACAGAGGGGCGCAGGGATGCGTGTAAACGCATTCCGGAGCGCCGGTGTGCGAATGCTCAAAGCGTCGTGAGCTGTCTTAGCCGGCAAACGACGGCAAGGGGCAGGGAGACAGCTGAGGAGGCTCCCGCAGCCGGCGCTGGCTGAAAACAGCTGATTGTCAAAGCTGCGCCGGCAGGGGAGGCGAGCCCGCGGCTGTTAGGGAGAGAGAAGCATGCGCAAACGCTTCTCCTCTCGAACGCCTGCGGGCAGTTCGTGCGCGCCCGAATGCATGTAGAGCAGTTTAAAGTGCTCTACATTTGGAACATGCGGAAGACAGCTCCGGGCATGCCGGGACGCAAACTCGGCCGCAGCAAAGCGAATGCTGCGCCCGGAGCTGTTTCCCGCGCGTTCCAAACCCCCGTGTGCGAAAACGTCTCAGTTTAATTTCTGCCTCATACACTCTGAAATAATAATAATAAAAACAATGGTAATCCTTCCCTTATCCACTTCTCTTCTTAGCATAGGCCTGTTTTTCTTCCATCTGGCATGGATTAGGTCCCAAATTGTCTCCTGATCTGCTTCTGTGAAAAAAAAAAAAAAATACTGGTGGATCTCGATATTGAGGTCTACCAGTGTACTAGGGGCATTGGTGACATATTTCAACAGTGTATCTTGTTGTGTCACAAAAATGAATTCCTCGTTTAATCTTGGCCATCAGACCCAACTCCAAAGCTTGTGTGAGCTAGAGGGTTGACACAGGGAGCTTGTCCCACCAGACTGGAGCCAGCCTCAGCTTGATCTGGAGCTATAGATCCAGACCTGCATAGATAAGTGTAGAAAGGTCCCATGTTTGTATCATATCGAGGTCATTTTTAAAAAAATCCACACATAGAAAAGAAATGTTGCTGGATTGTCAGTACTGTTGAGGAGCTAGCCCTTTTCATTTTGAATAGAAAAGACATGGTCCTCTGACAAATACACTCCAATAAGTGTTCTTTTTACGAGCCATCATTCATCCATAGGAATCCCCTGGTCCCTATAAATGAAAAAGCAATTAATCATTTTGCTAACTGTTTTCATACAGCTGATAGTGGGCAACCAAGTGGCAAATGTGCTTTAATCTTAACAAGTGCAAAGTAATGCACATCGGGGCCAAGAATCCAAATTACGTCTATAAACTGATGGGGTCTGAGCTTTCTGCAACACACCAGGAAAGGGATCTCGGAGTTCTGGTGGACAGTTCCATGAAGGTGTCAACCCAGTGCGCAGCAGCAGTAAAAAAAGCAAATTCAATGCTGGGAATAATTAGGAAGGGAATAGAAAATAAGACAGCAAGTGTCATTTTGCCCCTTTATAAATCTATGGTGAGGCCACATTTGGAGTATTGTGTACAATTCTGGTCACCACACCTCAAAAAGGATATTGTGGAACTAGAGAAGGTGCAGAGAAGGGCAACTAGAATGATTAAGGGTCTGGAACGCCTCCCTTACGAAACCAGGCTGCAACGTCTGGGCCTCTTCAGTCTGGAGAGATGCAGGTTGAGAGGGGACCTGATTGAAGTATATAAAATTATGCACGGTATAGAAAGGGTGGATAGACAAAATTTCTTTTCTCTATCGCACAACACTAGAACCAGGAGGCACTCTATGAAGCTGATGGGTAGGAGAATAAGGTCTGACAGGGGGAAGTATTTCTTCACCCAGAGGGTCATCGGCTTATGGAATGTGCTGCCAGAAGAGGTGGTGACAGCTACCAGTCTGGATGGCTTTAAGGTAGGGTTAGACAAATTTATGGATGACAGATGTATCAATGGCTAGTAGAACAAATGCCTAGGTGCATCTTTCAGGCTGAGGGGGGGGGGGAGGAACTGGGGTGCTTCTAAGGCCATCTGCTGGGACTCGAGAGCAGGAGAAGGTTTGTCCTTGTCTCTGCTTGAGATGCCCGTGAGCATTTGGTGGGCCACTGTGTGCGACAGGATGCTGGACTAGATGGGCTGTGGCCTGATCCAGCAAGGCTTCTCTTATGTTCTTATGTTGGTAGAATAAGCCTATAGGCTAGGATAATCCCCAAGTCCCAATTACACATTAACAGAATTCCATCGCTGGATGCTGGTCCTGCAACTTTTTAATGGGTTACATCCGTGGCCTCATTCTCATTTCCCTGCTCAAATCTGTCTTACCACTAAAGTTACACAAAGGATGTATTGCTACGAAGTCTCAGACAGGAGAGTGGTTCATGAAACAATTTTCTTTCTCAATTGTAGACAATACTTTGGATAACATAAATTCTTTGATTTTATATATGGTGACAGCAGCTAGATTACTGTATGCACAAAAATGGAAGGAGGAAGAGATACCTTCAGGGCAAGAATGGCTAATTAAGCTGATGGGCATGGCTGAAATGGACAAATTAACAAATTTACTAAAAGACAGAACAACAGATAAGTTTATGAAAGACTGGAGCCCCTTTATTAACTATCTACAAGAAATAGAAGTAATGACGAACAGTTTTCACTAAAAATTAAGGGGTCAGCTGAAAAGCAACAAGGGACATGAAAGGGAAGCAAAGAAATAAGAGACATCAAGAAGAGAAGCTGGAAAAACAAAAACGGAGAAAGTCATGTAGAGTATTAAAGGAATGAAATAATGTGATATGAGAAAAATGTAAGAAGTTTTTATGCTGTTTAAAAAATAAAATAGAAAATAGAAAAAAATGAAACAATTATCTGTCTGGAGAGAAGGGGCCAGATAATTATTTATAAGATTCATGCAAGATTTATAAGATTGTCAGAGGAGGTATTATTATAAACTCTAGGGGTGTTTACAGTAAAATGCTAAAATAAATTTTCTCCTGTTCTATCATAAGTTCTCAGGGTGGGAATCATTAAAAATAATAATAAAAAAACCCAGAAAATCAGCATAATAAAAACCAATTTAAAATGTAAAAATAAACATTACAGTAAAGGTTGCCAGAAAATGAAAGTCCTGGTAAGTCTGCACATAACACCTTCTGATAATCCACTATTCTGTCGGTGTATAAAGTCTGATAATCTGGCATTCATTGGAGGAATGGATTTGGAAACAAGATGTTCAATTATATGTTGGCTTCTCTAGCTGGTTTTAAAATGGATGTTAATATTTTAAGAGTCACGGGGCTTTCTGGTATGTGAAAGAGGAAAAGTCTTTCTTTACAAAGATAAAACTGCTAAAAATTGACATCTTAGATGGGTAGAAGGAGAAAAATAAAATACCATTTACCAAAGACTGGAAAACAAACTGTTTTAAAAGACATAGAAATGGTTGTCTTTTGTCTACAACATATTGCATGCCATCACTTCAATCTAAAATGTCAAAATGCTGCATGGGTACAGGCACCCTAGTATTATTAGCGGCATTATAAATGCCTTGTAGAGTGGATGAGTGTCCCATCTAGTCCAGCAGCTTTTTTCTTCTCACAGTGGCAGCCAATTGTATATGAAAGTCAAAAAGGAGGTCACAAAGCATCCACTTATCCCCTTTCCTAGACACTGGCCTCCAGAGGTTCATTGCCTCCCAAGTCAGAGGTTGTCCCACAGCTATTAGGGCTTGTCACCACCAATGATAGGCCTCCTGATCATCATGGACTGGACTAAGCCATTTTTGAAACTTACCAAGCTGTTGGCTTCTTATGCTATAGTCAGATACAGCAAAACAAAAACAAAAAAAAAACACCACCAAAACCAAAAAATTCCTTCTGAGATACTTACAGAAAGCTTTGTGGTGATTGTCCAAACACCAGTCTGCCCCTCCCACCACACCTGAACAGTCTGTGCTAGAGAAGGTCAGTTGGAGAAAGAAAAACAAGGGCTACACAGTGTCTCTCTGAAGCAGTTCTGAAGCACCCTTTATGGCATGTCTGAAAACGTTATGATAGTGAATTCTAAATTATGAGTGGGGTTTTCTTGAGGGGTGGGTGGTGGGTAGGGGGCTTTTCCCTGTTCACCTGAATTTTTCAAGATTTGACTTCATTGAAGAATCCTCTAACTGATGTTTGGGGGTTTGGGGAGAAAAACCTCTCCATTTTTTTTTATGTCATTCACTATTTGATTTACCCATCTATTGTCTCATGTGCCTCCTTTCTAAACAAAAATTTCCATTTCATTCTTTTCTCAGAGGAGCATTACTCTTCACCCTTTAGCACTCTTTTGAATACTTTCCAATTCCAATACTTTTAAATATATATTGCAAAGAAAACGTCCTGCACATAAACAATGAAAAATCTAAGATTGTGATCTTCAGGAAATCCAGAAAACAATACAACTGGACTTTAAATGGTTTAACCATAGAACAGGTCAGTGTATATGAATATCTGGGTACCATCTTCTTAGCCAATGGATCATGGGCACCCCACATCAAAAAATGTCTAACAAAAGCTGCACCAAACCAAGAATACAAACCAGTTAATACTATTTACATTAATATACCATTCTTATGATCAGAGAAAAACGGTACAGACTTCTTAGTGGAACTGATAAATGGACTACCACTCAAGTGGCTTTGTTTATTATCAAGGCTGCCAGAATTCGTGCTGCTATGTTTTAGATTCAGTATTTTAACAATAAGTGTAATCAATTTATTTTTAGCCTCACACTGTATTGTATTTTTGTATTGCATTTTATGATAAGGTCAGTGGACCAGTCATTAAACTTATTATTTTTTTACTTTCTAAGATGCAGCAATCCAGCCTGTACACAATTTTCGACTGCAGCCAGGCAGGACAACTACAGGTGTTTTCCCGCTGTCACTAGAAGTACCCATTAAGTACCCATTAATGGGTATGTAATGGCATTTTTGTACCCATTAATGGGTACTTAATGGGTACTTCTAGTGACAGTGGGAAAACACCCTATGTTGATTCGAATTTCTGCTTGAAGGGCTCCTTCCACTTCTATGATTCTATCATTTCTTTTCCAGGCAGACTTGCACGTCTTTTAATTTTTGTGCTTTAAGTGTCAGTTTAAGGCTGTATTATTCTCCTAGTCCTCCTACATTAGGTGTTTAACATCCTTGCCATGTCTGTTTTACTGCTGTCTCCTCGATTTCTTACTGTGGGTCTATTGTGATTTTATTATGTTACTGCCAATTTGCTGCTGTGCTACTGGAGTCTCTAACTAGTGGGTTATTTTCATGTGGTTTTTAAAAATCATTTGTTCTTGAAACCTTCATTTGGAAAAAGAAACACATTATGTAAATGTATCAAGTAGGTTCTGTTTGAAGAAAGCCTGAATCCTCCTTTTGTTGATAATCTAACTTGGCAATATATCACTTGTCTTTCAGTACCAATTATGTGCCAGCAAATGCCTTTTTCTCCTTAGTCATGATATCCTGGAACCACTGTGCCAGTTAGATGCCTTTTAATTATCAGCCATTTACGTGGTGCATTAAGGATCCCTGTTCATTACTGTACAGTTTTATAACTGTGTTTTTAATAAGTGGTGTCACCTGGTTAGGTGTAAATTGCTCCACTATTGTCTAGTGCATTTAGGGCTGAAGTGAGTATTATTGCTGTATAAGGTCTTAGTCTACTTCTATTCTTACCACTAGTATAGATTAAGAAGGAGTCTAGGGACACTCCTGCATGGTGACATGGTTTAGGGCAGCGGTTCTCAACTTTCCTAATGCCATGATCCCTTAATGCAGTTCCTCATGTTGTGGAGACCCCCAACCACGGGGGCAGGGCAGCTTGAGTGAGGATGGGGCAGGAAGGCGGGAGACTCATTGCCACCCCTCTGAAAGGGTAGTTCGAACCCCAAAGGGGTCATGATCCACAGGCTGAGAACCACTGGTTTAGGGGAAGCCCTGCCCCGTGCTAATACACTTTATCCACACAGAAGTCATTCTGGTCCAGTCCACCAGTGTAGTAGGGGGTAACATACCAGAGCATAGAGACATGCTTCCATAGTTCAGTATACTTCAGGGGACCCATTTCAAAAGATAAAGTGCATCACTAAATTGCACCCTCCGTGAGTTCTGCAAGGCAAGAACTCCCAGGGAATAGAAGTTAAGGAGTGTATATGCAAAGGGGTGGGAATCATCCATCCAGTAGTCAGCCAGCAGATAGCACTCCTTTCAGATATGGTAGGTTGCCTGTTGAATGCAAACAGGCTGCAGTCTGTATAAACTTGGAGCCATACACTTGGGTAAATGTGTTTGGAAGACTTTTTTTGTGTGCATCTGGGAACTGTGCATTCATTCTTACTGAGGCATGTTTAAAAATCCCAGTATGACTCTACCCTTAAGCAACCTCAGTCAAGGAGAAAGCTGCATTAGGTGTTCTTTTCTGGTTGCTTTTGCAGCTAGAAAAGCTCAAAACTAACTTTTCTCACTGGAAGCATCGGAAAATGTTTCCCTCCGCTACCATTTTGAGAGGTACTGGTCTCTGTCAAGTTCTAACATCTAGTTATGTGCACAATTTTTTTTTGGGGGGTATTCAATTTGAAATGAATCGAATGTTTGAAAATTGCATTTGAATGTGATAAAATGCTATTCCATACGAATCTATTAGTACCTATTAGGACGAACATTGGATATGTATCTGATATGAACAGATACGTATCTGATACAAACAGATATGTATCTGATATGGGGTGTTTTTCCACTGTCAAAAAGTACCCATTTTTGCACCCATTAAGGACCCACTCGGGTGTGAGCCGGATGATCCCATTTCCACCACGGCACCCATTTGGGACCCGATTGTTTCCACTGCTGTGGGGGAAATCTGGATCAAATGGGTACTTTCTGCCCTTTAATCCGGATTTTCTGTAGACCCCATTAATAGGGTCTACAATGGGGTCTTCTGCCAGAAAATCCGGATTAAAGGAAGCCTGTTTCCACAGGAAACAGGCAATGGGGTCTAGAGGAGGCTAGGGGGAGGCCATGCATCCATGGGGGGGGGGCGAAGTCCCAGCTTTGGAGTGATTTCGGAGTCATTTCAAAATCATTCCGAAGTGACTCTGAAGTCCCTCTGAAGAGATCAGCAGAGACCTCGAAGCTGCTCTGGAGTCCCTTCCGAGCACCTCCAAAGTCTGCACTGATCTCTTTGGAGAGATCAGCGGCGAGACTCCGAAGTCCCTCTGAAGCAATTGGCAGAGACTTCGGAGTCTTGCCGCTGGTCTCTCCAAATTGATCAGCACAGACTTTGGAGGCACTCCGGAGGCACTCCGGAGTGGCTTCGAAGTCTCTGCCCATCTCTTCAGAGAGACTTCGGAGGGGAGTCCACGTGGTTTGCACTAATAGCACACGGACCGCGCTAACAGCTCCGGAGCCTCTCTGAAGTCCTTGGCGAGGGACTTCGGAGTCGCTTCAGAATGATTTCAAAATGACTCCGCAATCACTCCGAATCTGGGAGTTTGGAGAGCGCCCCCCCTGTACCCAGAGACACCTGGGGTGATGGACTGACCCCTTGGGGGTCGATCCGGATTCCCCACATGGGTGCAAAGGTGTTTCCATGGCAGGGGGGTTAGCACCCATTGCTAATGGGTGCTACACCTCCCGTGGAAACACATTGGGTGCTTCCCTTCATCCGGATCTACTAGATCTGGATTAAGAAATGTACCCATTCCTTAGATCCAGATCTTCTTAGACCCATGAACAGATACGTATCTGATATGTTTCCCCAGCTTGACAAATGTCCAAACTATTCATACAAATGTCCAGAAAAAATTGTATTCATTCGAATGTTAGTATGCGAATATCATAACAATATCACAATAAACACAATATGGAGTGTACTGTTCTAAATTTGCTGAACTTTTAAGTGTTTTTAATCTATATTTAATGACTATATTGTTTTTAATCTACTTTTCATTTTTAGTGTGTATCTTGTGATTAATTTGCTGTTACCCACCCAGAGACCTTAGGGTATGGGGCGGGATAGAAATGTAAACAAATAAATACATACATACATACATACATACATAAATAACATTCTATTTGAGTTCAAATTTCCAAATTTGACTGAATTTGGCTGAATTTCAAATGTTACAAATATTTCTGCACATCCCTACTATTGTAACATCTCCAAAGAGATATATAGTTGGAAACTTATGGAGAAATCAGCCTCAAGCCATTAAGACACTCCCAATGAAGTGGGATTCTTTAGGCAGCCTTATTTTGCTACCCTTGCTCGGTGCCTTCTCTGTGGAGAGAACAGTGTTCAGCTCAACTGAACATCCGTCTGAACTTCTGACCTGTGCTTTAGTCCATTGGAAAGTATCAAGTAGGATCTGAGTGACAGGTTCATTATAGGTCTCTTCTCTCTGCCTGTGAAAGCTGTAATTTCCAGCACCAAGCTTATATTTCTCTATTAGCTTCAATTGCATTTCATAAAGCTAAACTATTTTCTTGATATTTTCTCATTTTTTTAAAAAAAAGTGTTGGTAAACTGCAGACAAGTCTGAGCTCCTACTTTGTTCCCCAGCTCTTTGGAATCCATGTTGGCTAGTAGACCATTAAACAAAACTCATTTTACTTGAGGATCATGTCTGAACCGGAAACTAATTTCTCCAGTTGAATACAGTGCACGCAACAAGGCCGGGTGTGGTGTGAGGGCACTTCCAGATCATGCCACATGGCATTTTATGGCTGTGCGTTGTGCTCTACAGCCACAAAGTCTAATGTTGGTCTTTTGAGCAGCTGATTTATTATGAGTTCCCTTCTGCGTACTGGACTGGTCTAAGGCAGGCCCTGGGTGCACAAGGAATGCTCCTAGTAAACTTGCTGGTCTGGTACAGAAGAAGAAGAAGAAAGGGATTTCCGCACTGCAACGCGTTCCAAACGGAACGCGTTCAGGCGGGAAGCTTAAGACAGCTCCGGGCGCTTTCACCGTTCACACACAGATGCGCCGGAACGCGTTCTGGCGCGCCTGTGTGCGAAAGGTGAAAGCGCCGGGAGCTGTCTTGGCTGGCAAAGGCCGGCCAGGGGTGTGGAGACAGCTGCGGAGGCAGATCGGCAATCAGCTGATTGTCAAACAGCTGATTGCCAAACCTGCGCCGGCGGGGGAGGCGGGCCCGCGGCTGTTCGGGAGCGAGAAGCAAGCGCGAATCCTTCTCCTCCCGAACGCCTGCGGGCAGTTCGTCCGCGCCCGAACGCATGTAGAGCACTTCAAAGTGCTCTACATTTGGTACGCGAGAGAGACAGCTCCGGATACGTCGGATCGCAAGCCCCGCGGCGGCAATGCGTTTGCCGCGTTCCAGGCTGTCTCCCACGCGTACCAAACAGCCCCGTGCGAAAACGTCTGAAGAGTTGGCTTTTCTACCCCACTTTTCTCACCCATTAAAAGGGACTCAAAGTGGCTGACAAACCTTCTGTTCTTCTCCCCACAACAGACATCCTGCGAGGTAAGCGGGGCTGTGAGAGCTCAGAAGAGAGCTGTGACTAGGCCAAGATCAACCAGATAAGAGACCAGCTCCCTAACCACTAGACCAAACCAACGCAGAATCACCCTGAGACAGTTCCTGGAAAGCATGATTGCCAGTGCTTGACTGTGAATCTCCCATGTGTCTGGAGTTATGAGAGAGGGCAACATTCAGATAAAAAAAAACCAACTATCTAGTGCTGCCATTTAAAATGTGCTTTCCACAGCAGTGAAAGTAGACTGACTGAAAGCCAATTTACACAGCAGAAGAATGTTCCCATGGACAAGAAGTGGTAGCGTTGAAATATCATCTGGTAGTCAGTGCTGTTCTTTTTAAATGTATTCTTTGGTGAATGCTTTAAAGATGCCTAATAAATAATTCAGCCTCTGCACACAAGAAGGAGAAAAATGCCTTTATCCAAACAAGCTCATAATTTAAAACAAGCAATAGAGAAAGCACATCTTCCTGTTTGATCCTTTGTATGTTTACTGAGAATTTTTAGTAGACTACATGTCAAAGCCAGTGTGTGCCAGGCTTTTCGACGTTGTAAAGAAGACAATGTCCTAAAAGCTTAGTTATTTATTTTCTATTGTATTGCCCTATTTTTCACACAATTTTGGATATGTGTGTGTATGTGGCGATATAAATTATCCCCTTTGCCCTTTCAGAGTCTCTTCACTTTACACTTAACAATCTGCAGTATCAACAAAATCATACATACCTATGTGGAACTGTAGTAGGGAGCACTTATTTCAATTTCATCTGGATCCGTGAATCCAGAGTAACCAGACCTACTCATCCAGATCGTATGGAAACATGGGCAAGATCAATGCTGGCTGTCCACGCCTGTAAAGCTTGCGTATGGTTTGCAGCCATCATCACCACCCCGACCATGGGGCGCTTCTAGGGCCATCTGCTGGGACTCGAGAGCAGGAGAAGGTTTGTCCTTGTCTCTGCTTGAGATGCCCATGAGCATTTGGTGGGCCACTGTGTGCGACAGGATGCTGGACTAGATGGGCTGTGGCCTGATCCAGCAAGGCTTCTCTTATGTTCTTATGTTCTTAAAAGTCCCTAGGCTCAAAGTTTTGGGGGGATTTCATTGAGATGTTGTGGTCTGCGACTGAGAAGCAACCCCCAACAATTTCATATCATGGGGGAATGGCATTTGCCTGCCTCCCATTATCTGGAACAATGCCATTGGTCTTCTTGTGGACCCAGTTAAACAGTCCCACAAGAGATCCAGATTAAGGGGCTCTTAATCCAGCTCTAGCTCTGTGTTGTGCTGATAGAACAGGACTAATAGGACCAGGACCTCCTTGATCCAAAATAATGTGCAGACAGGCCTCAACATGGCAACTTCTGGTCCTGCCCACATCCGTTCCATCTCCTGTCCCTTTGAAGCGCCGCCCTTTGATCAGGAATTTGAAAGCAGGAATGGTCTGAAGACCTAATTTTTCAGGTCTTCCCAAAAACTGGATTCGGCGGCCTCTGGACCCCATTAGAGATGGATCTCATGCAAGGTCACGCAGAAGCAATGTCCTTGAAGGGGCCCTATTCTATCTCCTGTGCAGAAGGTAACTTGCAGATATGTGTCATATGTGTCTATCGGGTGCTTAATGGGGCCTTAACGGCCTGTGTGGAAACACCCTTTTACTAATTTTGAAATTCTTCTTCAATTGATTAGAGCTAGAAAAGCAAACCGACTTTCCATTCAGCCCAAATCATGATTCTAATATTATGCAAGAGATTACTACATCAGTCTTATATAATACTGATAACACTTGAACATTGGACATTGAAACTAACATTAAAAACAATAGAACAGAAAAGGACCAGTTTGATCGTCACTTCACTGAAAGCCAATAAATGTGTTCATAATAGTTCTCCACCTATTAAACAAAGCAGTTTGCTCCAGTAAATAGTTAACACTTCTAAAAAATAACCTAAAAGTATTCTAGTAAAATTGCTCTTAAATTTTAATTGAAATCGCTTAAAATAATAGAGGCAATCCATATTTATTACATATAGTAAAAAAATATAATTGTACTGCTCTCTGGAGCATATTCCAGCAACAATAGCTTTACAACAGTGCAAGGAGAAGACTTGGATAATTATTCCCCTCAGAATGCCTCTGAGTTTTCCTCTTCACCATCTTTTTACTTTCCCCCTTCTTCAAAAGGTTATGGTTGACCTAGACTATTTTGCTATATTTGGAAATGCAGCAAATGCCATTCACTCTTCCCAAAAGCTTTTTGTGGGTGGCTGAAATGGAAAAATGTCCCAGCATAAGGTTGTTGTTGTTTTTCAGTAGCAATCTAATGATGAATAAATATCAGCTTGCTGCCCTTTCAAGACCCCTCTGGTTAGCCACCTAAAGCCATTGAGTTCACTCCGTGTGGCATTCACACCAGGAATTCAGCGGCAGAACGGCAGTTTTGTGGGCTTACCGAGCTCCATGACTGACAGCCGGGCAGAGCATCAGAAGAAGCCATGCCAGCCCGCCAAAATGGACCAATCAGAACTGATGAATCATGGACTATAAAAGCGGGTGACTCACAGTTTCTCTGGTCTCTCGTCTTGGGTAGAGGGGGATCAGGGAGCGCTACTCCAAACTTACTTCATGTAGGCCTCTCCTCTTGGGTGAGAGAGAAGAGAAGAGGAAGGTCTCTCTTGTGTGGAGGGAGATTGGGGCGTGTTATTTAGAGCATGCGTAGTGCGTGTGTGAGCCTCTCCACTCGGAGCCAGAGTGGAGCAGAGCCCAGGGAAGCAGGACAGGACTGCTGCAGGGCAATCTTTATTATTTTGGGAACTTAACCTACTGGATGAAAAGGACTAAGGACTATTTGGGCTTACTGCAGAGCTTACTAAGGACTGTTTGCTTGCAGTAGAACTTTGTGAAGGGAACGGGTCAGTTTATTATTTGTAACACCTTTCTTTTAAGCAACCAAAGGACAGTTAAGCCAAACTGCAAACTTGCTTCTTTGTTTTAACCTTTTGTAACAATAAACATTAAGTGTTCATTTTATACCAGAGTCAGTCTGCTGCTTTAAGGGAGTCTGAAACTCAGAAATATAAAGCAGGACGCCAGTGGGAGGGAACCTTTGGAACAAAGAGCTGGCAGGCGACTGTGGTGCTCAGCGGCTCACTTCCTTCCTATGTTGCTCTGAGGAGGACGAGGCGGGGGGGGGCTGGGCTGAGAACTTTTATTCGTGTTACTTAGTAGAAGCAAGTTTAAGACGACTGGAAGTGTGTTTTGTTTTGTTTCACCTGCCCTATTTACAATCTCATCTACTGACCAAGGGAGTGAAGCTTCCGGTCGTTACAAACTCTACCTCTACTGCCTTGCCTTTAGAGAAGCCATAGGATCAAATGCTATCAAGGAAAGTCCAAAGGAATGTTCTAAAACTGCAATTCTTAACCTGGAGTCCAGGAAAGGGTAGGCCAGCGTGGCCCTGGGTGGGAGGGCAGGCAGGGGATGCAAGGTGGGGGTGAGTGGAGTGTGTGAGGGGGTTCTGTGGGGTGGGGGTCTGTGGCAACAAAAAATAAGTCAAGAGTGTCCAGTGTTCATCTGGTATTCTGGAGCCTGCAGGGAAGCAGGAAAGCTCTGATAAATGTACTGCAGATTAATTACATCAGCCTAACTATAGTGTACCTGCTGAACCCAAGACCTTCTCCTGCTGGCTCCAGAAGTCCAGGTGAGTACAGGTAAGTGCTGCTCCATTCACATTAAAGGCTGTTTCTGTTCACCCCTTATGCAAAACACTGGCAGTTTTCTCTGTTTATAAGGCTGGTGTTTCAAGCTATACATAAAGATATTAATTTGGAAAATATCTTTTTTATTCTTTGCTTAAAGCACATACAAATCCTCCAGAACCAAGGTAGAACCATAGCACAGTGTTGTTATAGCTTTAACGTACAAAAAATAAACCTTACCATGGTTGCCTGACCAGACAGGATTGCTTGTGACTTGTTTTTAAACAGACCCTATAACTTCTAGCTAAAAAACTGCTGGGAGAACCATCATCCACTCATGATTGCTTTTACATTAAAGCAAAAGCAGCAACTGAGAGAATCAATTATGGATCTGTCTATCTTTATGCTGCTACTTGTCATGAAAACTTCTACTTTTCGATTTTTGATGGTGCAACCCTGATAACTTCTGAAGTGCTCTTTTCATTTTGCACGCCTTAATTTTTGCCTAAGGCAAGGTGTCCTCCAAGGTGTGCAATTGCACATATAACTGGAGGGAAGGGAGTGTAATGCACATTTTAGAATAGAAAAGAAGTTCAAAATTAAGCTTAGAATCCCTCTATTTACATCCCTCAGTTGACAAATCAAAACTCTGGTCGTAACTGTATGGGGCATATGATCTCACATTGCTCTGACCTACATTGAGTGATCTCTCCCAAGGTTGGTGCAAGTCACTAGCCACCTTGTCTGAGTTCCAAGTCTTCAAAATTGTTGGCTGGGGCTGTTTTAGGCAGGCACTAGAGATGTGCAAAGTTCTATTTGCATTCAAAATTTGATTGGCTAGTTCATGTACACAGTTATTTCCACTGACTTAAACAGCATGGGGGTGGTATGCCGTGGAGTGCATCTGAGCAGAATGCAGCAGATCGATCTTGGGAAGCCAGGGACCTACCCAGCCTGAGCCAGGGGTCCAGAAAGGTAAGTGGGGCATGGGGGCAGCACACACCACTGGGTGGGGGTGGGCACCCAGGAGGCCCCTGCTGGCTGCTGCCGGCCCAATCGGGGTGGCGGCAGCCCGCAGGACCTAGTCGAGCCCCGCCTCTGGAATGGGGCTGCCGGCCAGGTGGGGTGATAGGGCACAAGGACAGCAGCCTGGGATTGTTGGATGGGGATGTCCAGCAGGGAAAGTGTGAATGCTCTCCCTGCCGGACAGCTCTGGGACACCTGAGGTTAAGGTAGGGATGGGTGTGGAGCACGATTTCATGCTCCACAACCTGGAGAGAAGTAGCACAGCTCTGGGACAGGCTGGGGAAGTTCTGGGTGGAACTGGCTGTCATGCCCTGTTCAGCCTCATCGGAAGAGGAGGCCATGCCTGCAATGCAACCACTGGCTGAGGAGCAGCCACAGCAGGGCATTGCAGGCATGGAAGAGCTAAGGCCGGGCCCAGGTGATCAGCCAGACAGTTCAGGTGATGAATCCACCAGCAGTGAGCCTAATCAAAGGCTCTCTCATCGCCTGCTTAGGCAGCAGAAGCAGGTGAGGCGGAGATCGGAGCGATTAGCCCAGCTGCACCACGGGCGTGGCTCTGACTCTCCTATTTAAGAACAAGCTCACCTTGTCTCCAGTTGCTGCAGACAATGTTTGAACAGCCTCTTGTTTCCTGAGCTGAAATCCTGGACCCCTTGTGACCTGCTGACTCCTTGGACTACCTGATCCTCGCTGACTCTGGACTCCTAGACCCTGGACTGGAACTGACTACGAGTATGGCCGGAACCTTTGGTACTGAGTAGCTGCGTGAACATTTGCCTGTTGCCTGACCGGCCTGCGACGTGACAGTGGCCTCCCACAAGACCGAATGGCTGTGCTACTTCCTTTAAAAAAAAAAAAAAAGGAACACTTCACAAATTTGCGTGTCATCCTTGCGCAGGGACCATGCTAATCTTCTGTGTATCGTTCCAATTTTAGTATATGTGCTGCCGAAGCGAGCACAATGGCTGTGCTACTTCCATTCCAGAAGCCTAAGGCCAATAAGCCTCTTGCTATTGCTTTCTTCCTTTTTTCACAAATTTCCAAGTTATCTTAAAATGTGCTTTATGCTCCAAACCTTGCATATTATGTAGTTTAACATTTTCTACATCACAGTAACAGTGTACAATTTCATTCTAGAATACAATCGCTTTTCATTTTATGGTTGGTGTGATCGTCTGAAAATCCAATAGTTTCAGAAAGTGGTCCTGATGCAAAACAATTAAATTCAGTGGGAACCGAGTTCTTATAATAGTAGAGGTAGAGCTTTTATCAATATCTGATGAGGAAATATATATATATATTCAGAACAATAATATGATATTAGTGGTACATAACAGTCTGCCCCTTAGCCAGCCCCTATGCACTTTGGTTTGGTTGTTTTAATCAGTTTAACCACTTCCTAATTTCTTCTCGGGTGTTTCCTCAGTAGTTCTCCGTTCATAAGCTTGCCTACACTGGAGGATTTTGACAGAAAGTTTGCAAACAGGCAGCCAGAGAGTAACATAAGTGTGTGTGTATATATGACAGAGGGGAAGTGATTGAATGAAAGGAAAGTATCAGCAAAAGGTAAAGCTTGCAGGTGACCTGATTCCTTCAAGATGTGAGGCAAAAACATGAAGACTAAAGGACAGCGGAGGCCTGTGGACCAGAATCATATGTCAGTGAGGGAGCATCAGACCTCTAAGAAGATACCCATCCCACCCTTTCATCTGGGCTTGTGTTCCAGTCTAAACTAGTTAAAAACAGTTTGGCTGGAGAGATTAAAGGAAGTTTTCTAATTAGCATCTTGATCTTCCCTCACTATTTTGCAATCTCTGTTCTACGGCGGCGGCTAATAAGAGAAGTCTGAAGAAGTACAAAGTATCTTTTCATCACTACTGTGATCATAGCAGCCAGGAGAAAGGTATTGCTTATCACAAGGTTATGGAATCCACAGCGTTTCGCGATGCTCTTGGGCCGCAACCAGTGACAACACTGCTCTGTTCAGACTGGAGCTGTTGTCCCCTTCTGGGCCCAATAAACTTCCATGCTTCTTATGAAAGTATAAATAGTGTAAATTACATCCTATCTTTTCAATGATGCAAATATATTTTGTTTACATACTTCAAACTGGCAAGCAGCTTAGATATGTTTAGGCACAAGCACACATTAGTGTTGTTGTATGCACCCTGCATACAAGACTTGCAGGCTTAAAGTGTACATTCTAAGGTGACAAACTTAGCCTAAAAGACACAACAATATGAAGATGGAGGCAGACATTTCAATTCAAGTTCATTGCAGTTAGTGTGTGTGTGTGTGTGGGGGGGGTGTTGTCAATCCCACTCCCTTGCTATTAACCTTTTTCTCTTTCTTTTGTACAGCAGGTTGGATTGTTTGCTAAAGAAAAGATGATTATTAATAATATGCTCCATCATACAGAGTAGCTCAAAATTGCTTGAGAATAATAAAAGTCTAATTGTGAGGACTGAAATGTGGGTAATAGCTACATTTCTGTTTAGATGGAGAAAAAGAAAAACAGCTTAATTTTAATTCCATCCTTTTTCTCCTACCCCTTTTAAGCACAATGAAATGCCACACAGTGTAACACTAAGGGAAAAAAAAACCCTATTTCAGATACTCTACCACTTCTTACCCATGCTGACAAGCTTTATTTCTTATAAGCAGCATGTAACTTATTTTAGTCTTTCTTTCTCACTGTTGACACAAATAAATCACCATAAATCACAAATAATCCAGCTAATGCATAATTATAACAACAAACACTGTAGATCAAACATCTGAAGAGACCACCAGGAGCCCATCTTTTGTGCCACTAGCACAAAGTACCCATTAAGTACCCATTAGAGCAAGAAGACCCCATTTCCACTGCAGACACCTTTAGAGCCACATTTGTTTCCTCTTGTTTTAGGGAAATCCATATTAAATGGGTCCTTCAGGACCTATCATCTGGATTTCCTGTAGACCACATTAAAGGGGTCTACAATGGGGTCTTCAGGTTTCAAATCTGGATTATAGAGAGAACGTTTCCACTGCAATCGGACAGTGGGGTCTAGGGATGGGATCCAGGGGGTGGGATCCATGGGGGAGTACCCTGAAACCCAAAGCTCCAAAGCCTATGCATAATCTCTGAAGATGGCTCCGAAGGAAATGCTGGAGAATGGCACAGGCTTTGAAGATGACCCATCAGAGCAATGCCATTTTTACGGAGCTTTGTCTAAAGCTCTAGAGAACCTCTGGAGCCATTTGCTGCAATCTTTGAAAACTCTCCAGAGCTGCAATTTTTGGCATTTGATTGATAAATTGAATGTTTGAACATTCGTATTTGTAGGAACGTACAATGTTGAATATCCAGACATTCGATTCAATACAAATGCATTCATTTGAATATTCAACATGTACAGATGTGTATCTAGTGATATACATCCGTATGCATCCCGTACGCATCTAGGATACATCCCATTTTCATCCTGTACTTATCTGTGCAGATGCATATGGGGTGCAGACAGATATGCACAGGATGCATACATGTCCATACTGTCATATAAATGCCCGAAAACATTCATATTCGTAGAAATACTAAAGTATAAATGTCGAAATTTTCAATTTGTATATGAATGTCCAAATTCATGCAAATTTGTATGAATAACGGATAGCACGAGTGTTCGTGCATATCTCTAATTGGGAGAGGATGGAAAATGATTGTGCTTGAAAAACTGCTCTTATACACAGAGTTGCGGTCAATTGCACCTGTACAGAAAAGGGAATTTCACCAGGTGCTGGCTTGCAATCCAGGTGACACCTGCTGAAATTTCATCTCATGTACAAGTTTTAAAGGTGACTCTTTTCAATACAGCACCCTTAACTACAGTCAGCAGAATCTATTTATCGCAACTAGCAAGTTTTGCCACTCACAGTGGAGTTCACACGGCATTTCTTTTAAATTCAGCCAATGTGTCTACAAAGGCCAATTCTGTTTATTAGCAGGACTTCTACATTTTTAACAGCTACTTGATGCATAATAGCCTAATAGTTGAAGGTTGTTGTTGCTGTTATTTATCCCTGGCATATTTTTCGCTGGCAGCTTTCCCTGCCACTAAGCAGCTGATTAAAAATACAGGGACCCACTAGAAAAGATGGCAAAGGAAAATAAGCCTGGATCAATTTGGGTAAATGAAGGTGGCATATTTAAATCAGCTTGCTGCTCTTTAGTCACAGTTCTCAGGTGACTGCTACTGAGATTTTTCTGTCACCTATGAATCTGGTAATACAATTAGGCTGTGATCTGCATATAAGAGGAGCCCTTCTGGATAAGGCCACAGCCCATCTAGTCCAGCATCCTGTCACACATGGTGGACCACCAATTGCCCATGAGCATCTCAAGCAGAGACAAGATCAAACCTCCTGCTTCTCCCCATGGCCTGAAAGATGTACTTAGGCATCCATTCTAGTAGCCATTGATACAACTGTCATCCATAAATTTTTCTAGCCCTTCCTTAAAGCCATCTATAGAGTTATCACCTCTTCTGGCAGCAAATTCAATAGACCAATGACCCTCTGGGTGAAGAAATACTTGCCCTTGTCTGATTCGACTCTCCTACCCTTCATAGAATGCCCCCTGGTTATAGTGTTGTGTGACAGAGAAAAGAAATGTTCTTTATCCACCTTTTCTATGTCATGTATGATTTTATATACTGATTGGAGTATATAAAATCATATTTTTAGGTGAGATCAAGTTCTATGACTTCTGTGGACTAGTAGCAGAGAAGACAAGAAGGTCTGAATGGAACTGAATTCATTTATACAGTCACCAACCAGAATCAGACAAAAAGATCCACCCTACTAGACATTTCTTACTGTTGCTTACTCAGAAGCATTTTTGCAACTAAGCTGATAAAGGATTTCAACTTTAAAGTTCAATCATATGCAATATCCACTCAGAATTAAGAGTCAGAGATCAATGGACTTAGTCCCAGGTGAGTGCAACAGAACTGAGCCTCTCTGTCATTTTCTTCCTTTTAATTTCTGATTCATTTTGACAATGTTCTTTTTATTGTGAGCATATAATGATGAAATACGTGCAGCTATTACTTTCTTTCCTTGAAACGACATAGATATTTCACCCTGGAAAGAACTATTGAGGTTGATGTTTTGCTTTTAAATTAAATTTGATGACAATTTAGATAAGATAGATTTACCAAGGCTATCATAATCATTACTAGTCTATTTAACAAGTTTTGGCAATCACCATAAGAAATATTGATAATTCCTGAAAAAAATATTGTTAGGTTACGGAAATTTCTCTTTTTATTTTTATTATTATTTTTAGAAAATCCATTTTTCATGTCACTTCTAGCAATAATGAATGAAAATTTGGAGTAAAAAAACCCAAAATCTTTCTAACCAGTTTTCCATGCACTGGAGTGGGCTATATCAAGAGATTGAGAGTATATTAGGTATTTCTGTCCTGGCCCAGGTCTATTCACATAAGGTAAATCTATTAGTACTGGTAAACCCAGGGTACCTCCAGAGAGCAAGAGGAAATTATAGGATCTTCTTTACCCCATTTTTCTGACCCATTTAAGGGGACTCAAAGCGGCTGACAAGCCTTCTGTTCTTCTCCCCCCCCCCCCAACAGATACCCTGTGAGGTAGGTGGGCTGTGAGAACTCAGAAAGAGAGTTGTGACTGTGGAGGGGGGGCAGGGTGCTTTTAAGGTCATTTGCTGGGATTTGAGAGCAGGAATAGGTTTGTCCTTGTCTCGAGATGCCCATGAGCATTTCGTGGGCCACTGTGTGTGATGGGATGCTGGACTAGATGGTCTGTGGCCTGATCCAGCAGGGCTTCTCTTATGTTCTTATCACTAGCCCAAGGTGACCCAGCTGGCTTCATGGGGGAGGTGGAATCAAACCCAGTATTCCCAGAGTCCAGCTGCCTAACCACTAGACCAAACAAAATGAAATAATGAAATAAAACTGAGAATGCAGGATGAGACATGTTAAAACTAGTGTCCCCTATGCACATATCTTGGTAGGACATTCTGCTTTGAGATCCCTACCAGAAAGTACAATCCTACTTTCCTCCTGTGCAAGAGTGGACAGTACATTGGGTAGCAAAGCTGAATTTAAAGACATCAATAAACCAAAGATAAAATGTACGATCTTATTAAGTTTGGTGGAACTTTCTTCAATGTAAAAGTTGTGTGTGTTAGAGTGGGTGAGAATCCTCCTGCTAAGGCAACAGAGACCTCATGGAGCCTGCCACGCAGATTTGGCATGTCTGCGTCTCAGGATCATGTTGCATGATGTGCTACAGTTGCATATTATTATCTGCAAGCACATTTTGGTCATGATCACACAAATGTTTTAGGTTGACCTCAGGTCGTCCTCAGGTCTTCTTATTCACATTATTTTTATTTAAGTTATTTTCCAAGCCAGCCTACCCCCATTAGATTATCTAAACTTGTAGTTGTTTTCAGAGGACTGACAAGGGCTGAGGCTGTCCTGGTATTCCAGGCCATCTTCACTTCCTCAAGTGTGAATTGGGGGGACAGGCTAAAGGAGACAGAACTGTGGTGTGGTGGGTGGGTCCAGTCTTTCCTTTGGCCAATCGGCATGTGTGGAGTTTGTGAGGCACCTCTCCTTCTCTCCTCAGTTTATATGAATTATTCCTCTATCTAGCATTTTATGTAAATTTATTATTTTCTTCTAGAAAATTAATCACACGGAGAAGAAAAGCACATAAAAAAAGGAAGGAGGCATGGAGGTTGGGGAGCAGGCTTTAAAAAGGACTGCAAACACACACCTTTCCCTCCCTTGAGTGAGATGAATGGCATCCAATCAGAAACAAGATAGATTTGATGTAACAAAAAGGACACCGAGCAAAGAGCTCTGTGGAGGAGGCTCAAACCAATCATGGAGAAAGGTGTAAGCAGTTCATCCCAAGGCAGAAGCAGCCTTAGGACTACCTATTATGATCCAGGTGTGAGCACAGCTGGTAAGAACATAAGAACATAAGAGAAGCCCTGCTCGATCAGGCCACAGCCCATCTAGTCCAGCATCCTGTTGCACACAGTGGCCCACCAAATGCTCATGGCCATCTCAAGCAGAGACAAGTCCCAGCAGATGGCCTTAGAAGTGCCCCAGTTCCTCCCCCCCTCAGCCTGAAAGATGCACCTAGGCATTTGTTCTACTAGCCATTGATACATCTGTCATCCATAAATTTGTCTAACCCTACCTTAAAGCCATCTAGACTGGTAGCTGTCACCACCTCTTCCGGCAGCACATTCCATAAGCCGATGACCCTCTGGGTGAAGAAATACTTCCCCCTGTCAGACCTTATTCTCCTACCCATCAGCTTCATAGAGTGCCCCCTGGTTCTAGTGTTGTGCGATAGAGAAAAGAAATTTTCTCTATCCACCTTTTCTATACCATGCATAATTTTATATACCGCAATCAGGTCCCCTCTTAAACGCCGTCTCTCCAGACTGAAGAGGCCCAGACATTGCAGCCTGGTTTCGTAAGGGAGGTGTTCCAGACCCTTAAATCATTCTGGTTGCCCTTCTCTGCACCTTCTCTAGTTCCACAATATCCTTTTTGAGGTGTGGTGACCAGAACTGTACACAATATTCCAAATGTGGCCTCACTATAGATTTATAAAGGGGCAAAATGACACTTGCTGTCTTATTTTCTATTCCCTTCCTAATTATTCCCAGCATTGAGTTTGCTTTTTTCGCTGCTGCCGCGCACTGGGTTGACACCTTCATTGAACTGTCCACCAAAACCCCGAGATCCCTTTCCTGGCGTGTTGCAGAAAGCTCAGACCCCGTCAGTTTATAGACGTAATTTGGATTCTTGGCCCCAATGTGCATTACTTTGCACTTGTTAAGATTAAAGCACATTTGCCACTTGGTTGCCCACTCACCCAATGCTAAGAGATCCCTCTGGAGCTCTTGGCAATCTCTTTCAGATTTTACTACCCTAAATAATTTAGTATCATCAGCAAACTTTGCTATTTTGCTATGTACCCCTTCTTCTAGATCATTGATGACTAAATTAAAAAGCATTGGTCCCAGTACTGAGCCTTGAGGGACCCCACGTTTTACTTCTTTCCACCCTGAGAATTTGCCATTTATTACTACTCTCTGCTTTCTGCCCTTAAGCCAGTCACAAATCCAGGACAGAACCTGTCCTTTTATTCCAAGGCTGATGAGTTTACTCAGTAGCCTTTGATGTGGGACTTTGTCAAAAGCCTTCTGAAAGTCCAGACAGACAATGTCTACTGGTTCACCTTTATCCACATGTTTATTGACACTCTCAAAGAATTCCAACAAATTTGTGAGGCATGATTTACCTTTGCGGAAGCCATGCTGGCTTTTGTTCAGCAGTGCTTGCTCCTCCATATGCACACTAATTTTGTCTTTAATAATGGTTTCCATCACCTAACATGGAACTGACGTAAAGCTAACTGGTCTGTAATTGCCTGGATCACCCCTGGATCCTTTTTTGAAGATTGGTGTTACATTTGCTACCCTCCAGTCCTCAGGTACGGAGCCTGATGTTAGGGAAAGATTATATATTTTTGCTAGAAGGTCGGCAATTTCCCATTTGAGTTCCTTAAGGACTCTTGGATGAATACCATCTGGTCCCGGTGACTTGTTCACATTTAGTTTATTAAGACATGCCAGGACCTCTTCCTTGGTTATTTCTGTACAGTTTAACTCTTCAGAAAATACAGGCTCAGCTACTGGCATGTGTCTTCTGTCTTCCTCCGTGAATACGGAAGCAAAAAATTCATTTAGTCTCTCTGCAATCTCCGTGTCTTCTTTAATTACCCCTTTCTGTCCTTTACCATCTAGTGGTCCAACTGCTCTCCTGGTTGGATTCCTACTTCTGATCTACTTATAGAAGTTCTTGTTATTTCTTTTGATGTTTTTGGCAATGTGCTCCTCAAAATGGTGTGACCTCAGTTCGAATTAAGGACTAGGCCATCCTGTCATCGACTTGTGTGACCAGGGTCTTTGAGCAGCTGGCAAGTGACAGGCATTCATGATACCAAAGCCAGCACAGCACAGAACATTGCTGAGGCACTTGAAGATTGTGAAATCCCACCCTCTCCCATCTGTCTGCCTTTCCAAGTCTCCATGACAAAGCATGTACATTAGGAATGGGCATGGCCGTCACCTTCTGGTCATCTGCATACATTCCTGCCATAATAATAAGGCTGATCATGGCCTCAGTGTGACAAACATGCCACAACTGAGACCTGGCTGCACACAACCTGGAAACCTTCCAATAAATGGGGGTAAAAGGAGTAACCAACCTTTTCTCCATCTAACAAAGTTCCTCAAGAAGTATGTGGTAGGCAATGTAGAAGAGTTTCTAATGCCCAAATAGGTTTGGTGTATGAGTTTCCAGGTCAAGATTAACTCAACCGTTTTCCTGTTGTTGTTGTGTTCCACTGAACTGTGGCTGATTCCTAGTAGACCACATGGGCACCTCCGTGGCCATTTCTGTGCAGTTTTCTTGGCAGAGATGCAGGTTTTCCATTGCTTGTTTCCAGGAACAGGGTGGGGGATTGAACGAACAAACCTCTGTTTTCTAAGCTGCTTGCAGTACCGCTGAGCTACGTCCACTCCCAGTTTCCAATTAGCTGTAGCATTTGACACTTACATCACATGGGGGGAATTGCCTGTTCTGGGGGCTCATCAAACCTCAGAAAGGAACCATCTTACACAATGAGATATCTTCCTCTTCTCCTTTGTAAAGGAAATGAATTGCTAATTATGCCTGTCAGCCCCTGCACAATCCGCAATTGCTATGTGGATTGTCTATCTATGAACGGTTTCTCTATTTATAGAATAAATAAACAATTGGAAGGTCATAGGAACTGAAGCAAAGGTAAATCACCCTGACAGACAATGTTCCCCTCCCGTCATTCTGTTGTTACTCCTTCTTACGGTACATGAAAAGTCTTCTTTCTCCCAAAAGGATGCATGCACTTAATTTAGCTTGGATTATATTGCCATGAAGTTGAACTGCACTAACGCGTCCTCAGGACAAACACTGTGAGGCCTTTGGCTAAATGTTGGTTATGTTTGCCCCCCACTGCAAATGCTACTATCTTAATATTGTGCTGTTGTTTTTTTAATGTACTGGTTCTAAATTTTTATATTGTTTCTTTTGATATGCTGTTTTAAAAAAGTTCTTATCTGCCCTAAGACCTTTGGGTATTGGGCAAGATAGAAATAGAAATTAATCAATTAAGAGTGTCCCTGTTCCCTTCCACACCATTTTCCTTTTGTATCTTGTCTCTTTAGATTGTGAGCCTGAGAGCAGGGACCTGTCTAAGATTTTTATAATACTGTAACCCGCCCTGAGACCTCTGGGTATAGGGTGGGATAGAAATATAAATAGATAGATAGATGAGAGAAAGATGAGAGATGAGAGACAGAGACAGAGATGATAGATGATAGATGGATATAAAATGCCAATCGGTATATTTGTGTCAGAGTTTCTCAGCCACCAACAAAGCACCACTGACATTTGCAAACTGGATAAATTATTTTCTTGTGTTTGCAGAACAGTTCTGTGTTACGCTCAGGCCTTTGCAAAAAATAAAAATGGTTCCTCCATCATCCCAAAGGATTTTTTAATCTCAAGACTAGGGTTCTTTTCCATCCTGTAAGAAGCATGGAAGCTACAAAAATCATTAAAACAGAGGGGGGAAAAATGGTGGTATGAAAATTACATTCATAATAATTAAACATATTTGGGGTTAAATTTCTTATGAGAACATAAGATGAGCCATCGGCCCTGCATCCTGTCTCACACGGTGGCTCACAAATTGCTTCTGGACATTCTCAAGCAGAAGATGAAGGATAAAGCTTCACTACTCTTGACCCCCTGAAAATAGTCTACCCTTTAGAGGCATTTTGCCTTTATCTCTAGAGGATGGTTACTTGGTTCAGCTGGAGGCCAAATCATGTACCCTATAAAGCTGATTTTGGGGGAAGGTTTGCTCCATGGTCTAGTGGTTAAGAAGCCAATATCTGAGAATACTGGTTTTGATTCCATTCTCCTCCACAAAGCCAGCTGGGTGACCTTGGACTAGTCACAGCTCTCTTCTGAGCTCTCACAGCCCCACCCACCTCACAGGGTGTTCTGTTGTGTGGAGGTCTTCAAGCAGAGACTGGACAGCCATCTGTCTGAGATGGTTTAGGAGATCCTACCTTGAGCAGGGGGTTGGACTCGATGACCCAGGAGGTCCCCTCCAACTCTACCATTCTATGATTCTATGATTCTATGAGAATGGCAACCTTATCTCGGATTCAAAACATTTTCAATCCTTGGAGTCCACAGGGCAGTTTGGCTTAACACACTTTTCCCGTGTTAAACCACCCCAAAGCGTGGTGAATCTCAATCCTGATTTCAACAGGTCTCACTCCGGATCGTGCGCTTCAAATGTTTTACATTTTTTACTGTGTGGACAGTACCATTTTAAGAGATGAGAATCCATGTTTAGGGTTTCCCTCTCCCAATAGCTTTCTTCCAAGGACAGTGATTTCAGTGTAAAAATCCACTTAACATGGATCGCTACACTGTAGCGATGGAACTACTTCACACCTTGATGGTTGGAATAACAATGTTGCAGTTTTGCACAATTCTAGCTCTTTGGAGTTCTGACTTTAGAAAGGGAAAGGGAGGAAAGCAGTTGAATGTGAATGTTTAAAGCAAAGGGGTTTAAGTTGTTGCTGTTGCTGTGTGCCCTGAGCAATAGGAAGAGGAGGGGAAAGAATCACTGGCTGGCTACCCGCTGCCATTTTTCCTCCATCCAGGCAAGTGGTAGCCATCCAGCCAGGCTCGGTGAAGGGGTCCCTTAGGGGTGGCGTGTCCATGCCAGGAGGAAGAGGGCAGGGCAGCCCCGAAAAACGGCTTTTAAAAAGTAGCCACTTGTGTCCCCCCTTGAGTCATGTACGCCACGTACGATCCTCAGAATCCGGATCGAACGCAATTAAGTTAAAAGTAATGGGAACAGGCAACTTCGTGTTTGCATCTGGTTCTATTATTTCGGTTTAGGAAAAGCGAAATAAGCTTGCCCTGAGAGTTTAAGATTTCCCAAACACCATTACATCAAAGCAATAAAAGAGCAAGAAATCTCCTTGGGTTACCATGTTGTTTTTGAGGACAGTGATGTAATAAAGCCATCCATACCAAGCAAGGCTTAAGCTTTTTTGCTCCTTGTGTCTGTGATTTTTTCTGATATCCCATGGTGCGTTTCATGCATGAAAGTGCATACGGGGATTATAAAACACAGGGCAAATGCCAACGCTAAAGAGCTTGAACTTATCTCAAGCACTCCTGAATCTAACTCGCACAGGGGCTGTCCCCAAGGAATAAAAAGTCTGCTAAGACTCTCCTTTTGCCTCTGAGCGCCCCCAAGCCAGGGTTTTTAACGAGGTTCCAGCACTACAAAACGTGGAAATCGCGCAACAAAATACATGCACTTTAAACAACTCTTCCAGCGCTTTTTCTGTAAGTCGCGGGTTTTCCTCGCTATATTTACCTTGAGGACGCTCCGTGGCAAAAGGGGCGGGGATTGCCGCCTGCACTCACAGCAGAAACACAAGCGCAGCTTCACTTTCTAAAGCTCAGAACTAAAGAGCCAGAATCACGCAGAATTGCAACATTGTTGCAATCGCTGTGAGGTGTGAAATGTGTGGATTATTGCTAGGGGTAGATTTTAAAGCGATAACAGGGAAAGTGATGAGTGAATGAGCGATCGTGCGCTGGACAGGGTGGATTTTTGAAAGCAATAACAGGGAAAGTGGTGAGAGTGAATGTTTTCCAGCACGAGAAGCCATTTCGGGGGGGGGGGGAGATGTGGGAGACGAACAGAGAACCGATCGCTTTCCTTTGCACTTGTCAGGGATTGTCAGCGCTCGTGCGATGGACAGCGTGGATTTTTGAAAGCAATAACAGGAAAAGTGGTGAGAGTGAATGTTTTCCAGCACGAGAAGCCATTTCGGGGAGGAGGGGAGAGATCTGGGAGACGAACAGAGAGCCGATCGCTTTCCTTTGCACTTGTCAGGGATTGTCTTCCTGGTTGTGGCCACGCCAAGCGCAGTCCCTCCCCATTCCCGCTGGCACCCTATGAACAAGAGCAGGGGCGGGGAGAAAAAGATGCGCACAAAGAAAACAGGGATCCTATGGGGACGGAAGGTGCGTTAAAAACACGCATTTTCCTGAGCCTCATGCGGACGCTTATTCCTGATTTGCATGGCACTTTTAAAGTCCACTTTAATAGAGTGACAGTAGAGAAGTAAATAAGTCTTTTGGGCATGCAGCCACAGTGCAGTGTCAGAGCAGATAGGAAAGAAGAAGAAGAAAAAAACTTTTCCCCAGTGGTCTTTGCTCTTGGGCTTACAAAACTAAGCAAGAGCTTCACTCCCTTCTCCACTTTGCTGCCACCAAAGACTGTGGCCTGCATATTTGTTTGTGGTTGCTAACTGTGGGCACTCCCAAAGAACAGCCATTGTTAAATATGTCATGGTTCATAATTAGCACAGTGATAAAAGGAGCGACCAAATGGAAAGCACGTGACTTGTTTAATGTCTGTAGAGGCCTACTCTGGGCATTCAGCCTATAAAGTGCTTTAACTTCCTCTGCCTTTTGGCTTCAGGGCTCCTTCTTGTCTTACAAAGCACTTTGGTTATAAATGGACATTGCAATGGACTTCTAATCAGCTTATAGGAAGATTTGCCTACATTACTTATTGGACAGACAAATATGCATGAAAGGCTGATTCGTTTGCCTCCCCAAACGTTTTGCTGATTTATTTTGATTTTCAGAAAAGTGTCAAGAGGTTCTCAGTGGAGGCATTTACTCATGTGCCAAATTCTGATTCCCCACCTCTTCGACAAAGCCCTTGGGATTTTAACACTCAAAATTACTTAGCGCAGTGCTTTGTCTCAGTCCACTCATACTTCAGAGACGAGCTGTTTGGGCAGATCTAGGGCCCATTCGCACTTGGCTTTATTCTGGAAAATATCCTGGAATAGGGGCCTGCTCTCCACATGCTAGTGCATTAGCTTGTGGGCCACACACCCCTATCCTGAGATATACTCCAGAAAAGGGCCATGTGCAAACAGGCCCCTTTGTCTCCAAGGTCCTTGGGCTTCAGACTCATTCTTTACACAGCAGAGCTCAAAGATGGTGTGTTGCTTCTAGATGACACACTAAAAGTGTTTCAGACACCAGAATGGTAATTAATTACATATTTTGCTGCAGCGCATCCAATCAAAAAAGAAGAATCCCAAGGGATTTTCAAAACATACTGCTATGCATTGAGTAGAAATTCTCATTGGTATTAGTTTCTGTACACTAGATCCAAAAATATGAACCTGGTCCTCTTCTCTAAATAAACTTAATTTATTTGAAATCTAGTACAGCTTGCTTGTTCATCATAGTAGGTGTCTCTGTGTATCCAGTACTTAAGTCAACTCATAAACACAGCTTGATGTAGGAAATGTTCAGCTGCTACTAGCTATGTGCACAGATATTTGTAATATTTCTTATTCGTACAAATTTGGACATTCATACACAAATTGTATGTTAAGACATTTGTACTTTTTTTTGGCAGAGTATTTTTTCTTTTTTTTAAAAAAATAAATTTTATAAAAAACATACAGATTAGATAATATCTATAGGGTGATACAAATAGCATATAAAAACAAAGGCATATATACATATAGTTCAATCATTAATCCTATTACATAAAATGGAAAAGGGAATTGAGGTCAGATGAGTAGAGGCATTCACAAAAAAAAGGTTGCCAGACCGTGAGGTAATTTAAGCCCTGTGAATAACCTTGCATTGTTAAATACATAATAGCCACATACTCCAATTTGGCAATTTCTCGAAGCTTGATGTACCATTTTTGAAAAGATATTATACTTAAGTTCTTCCAACCTTGGGCTATTGCTTGTCTAGCTACTGTTAAAAGAAAGTCAAGCAGTAAACTTTTTGGTTTATTCAGTTTGAAATCCAAGTCAAATTGTAGCAAGCACAATTCTGGGGGTAATTCTACACTTGTGTTAAGAATAATATTTATTTCTACATTGATCAAAGCCCCGAATTCCTCTATTTTTTCATGGCTCCACGGCTGGTTTCTCTTTTGATTGTATATAACTTTGCTTTTTATGACATTTGTACATTAACATTCATACAAATATGCATGTTTTGAAGGATGTGTTTGAATTGTCTGTACATTTGTTCAACTGGGGATATATATCAGATACGTATGTGATGGTATAGGATACACATCTGATATGTATGCATTTGTATAGTATCTGTATGCAAGATCGATAGGCAGGATATATATGCATTTGTATTGGATATTCGTATGAATTCATATAAATACATTTCTATCAAATAGAATCCTACCACATTCAAAGGGGATCTATTCAAATGAATACAAATTTTCTAACATTTGATTTATTACGAATCTAATGCCAAAAAAATCATTCGTGCACATCCCTAGCTGCTACTCATTCCTGCTTCTTGACTTCGTTGCATGAGCAATAGCCATTTGGCAACTGTGTTGCATGGCAACAGATCTTCTAAATTATATACGCTTTTCTCAGAAGCAGCCTCCTGACTGGGGACACAGGATTATGGGATAGGCAAGGCTCCACTTAGAAATCTCTTTTTAGGGTCCCCTGTGCATCAAAGCATGGTTTCAGAGGTGAAAGTTTGGCTTCCAAACAGAACCTCATATCCCCCTCCACTGCCTTTCAGTCCCAATTCAAAGACCATGCTGACCTTTCTTAGCTGATAGATATATGTAAGTGCAAACCAATAAAAGACAATCTTACCATTTCTTCTGTTTAACTTTGCAAAGCCCGGTGCATAACTGTTTGATGGTGATGGCATGGTTGATGAACTGCTGAAAGAGGAGGGTGCTAGGCCTAGGACCAATGGCTCGTCACATTTTTCTGAAAGACAAAAAATAAATTCTATTTTATTTATTTGCATTTTTATCCTACCCTATACTTGAGGGTCCCAGGACAGGTTATTGCAGTAAAATAAAACATAAAATAGGTGTACTAACTGTATCTGAAAGAAGGGAAGAAAAGTTATTTCCTTAGTCATGGGCATCAAAACACCTCAGTTAATGCTGAAAATACAATAACTAAAATATAATTTTGGATATATTTTACATCATACATATTAGTAACAAGATGCATACATTAGTGACCATGAGGGCTTTGTATGGGTTTGGAAGCCTGGTCTGAAGTCCAGCATATATCACTAGTCTTTTCATGATGCGACTTCCTTAGGTCAAATTAGAGAAAGATTTACAGCATGTAGACCTAGGTGTTTTCCCACCACGCTCCTTTAATCCGAATTTAAGAAGATCTGGATCTAGGGAATGGGTACTTCCCTTAGTCCGGATCTAGTAGATCCGAATTAAGGGAAGTACCCAATGTATTTCCATGGATGGTCTAGCACCCAATAGCAATGGGTGCTAGCCTCGCTGCCGTGGAAACACTGAAGCACCCATTTGGAAATCCGGATCTACCCACGAGGGGTCTGCCTGTCACCCCAGGTGTTTGGGGGCACAGGGGGTGCAATCTCCAAAGCAGCTCTGAAGTCACTTCGAAGTCTGTGGAAAATAGCTCTGGAGCATCTTTGAAGTCTGTGCTGATCTTCGGAGTAAACTTTGATGTGACTTCGGAGTCACTTTGAAGTGACTTTGGAGTCACTTCGAAGTTCACTCCGAAGATCAGCACAGACTTCAAAGACGCTCTGGAGCTATTTTGCACAGACTTCGAAGTGACTTCAAAATGACTTTGAAGCTTAGGTTTTGGGGCTCTCCCCAAAGGTGCCCCCTTCCCCCTAGCCTCCTCTAGACCCCATTGCTAAACTAACATGGAAACAGGCTCCATTTAATCCAGATTTTCTGGCTGAAAACCGCATTGTATACCCCATTAATGGGGTATACAGAAAATCTGGATTAAAGGCCAAAAAGTACCCATATGATCCAGATTTTCTGAGGCGCAGTGGAAACAAATGTGTCCCTAATGGATGCCGTGGTGGAAATGGGGTCATCCGGCTCTCACCCAAATGGGTCCTTAATGGGTGCTAAAATGGGTACTAAGTGACCGTGGAAAAACACCCGCTATTGTTATTCACCTAGATCTGGGAATCATAAACATAGAGATTCCCAGGACTTTACACTCAACAAGCCTTCCCCAAATGGAGTTGTCATTCATGGAACTTGAACGAGCTTCAAAATATTTTGAACCAATCAGTTTGTTCTTCTGCCAATGCATTATCTCATTCTGAAGGTGGGCTGAGACTGGATTGAAGTTCCATATGTTTTCCCAGACAAATTATAAGATATGCTACACAGAGAGAGAGAGAGAGAAACCCAAACATAGACTCAAAAGACTGTCTTCAATTAGCAATCCACACATCTTGTTTGTATATCTGTTGTTTACATTGTCACCATTATAACAGTTTTCTATAGCTTGTCATACCGAATCTGCAATTGTGAGACCTGATTTTTCTAGAACTATAGTAAGTCTTAGCTGCAACCAACTTAAATTATGCAAATGTTTTATTTTTGATTATTTTATGTGTTTTTTTAGAAAAAAAAATCATCCCTCCTAACACATAAGTGGACATTCCCCATTTATTTTAGGTTGCCTCCAGGAAGTGTGGAGAAAATGAGGGGTCCTGTTTAGATCCTACAAGCATGAGCACTTATCTGTCTGGAAGCCCACTCCCATGATGGCATGCAGCATACATTTGGATATTTTGATGGCGTGAAATACCTGCAAGTCTGCAGTCATTGGATCCCTGACATGCATGGTGGTCATGTTCAGTTCATTTCAACCCTGCATGTACTGTATGTGGTGGTCATTTTCAAGAAGATGGTTCTAGACAGCAAATATCCAGAGAGATGTCCATATCAGTATTCTTGGAAAACCCATAATGGGTACCACTTTTCCTGGAACAGCGATAATAATTTCACCCCTTTATCCTAGGGCTATGTTGGGATTGCCTAAATATGTGTTTTTTTTTAAAAAAAATTCCTTTGAGAACTCAGTAACCCAGGTGACAACCCTAAATGATGATGTTTCTGCCAGTAAGGTGGCAGACCATTTCCAAGTAATTGTGTCTCTAGCCCCAGGGCAGACTCTGCTGGATTTGTCTTGCATCAGCAGAGTAGACACAAGCACTGAATTCTATGGATAACAAGACATAGCTGGGTATTCCCAGAATTCTGCAAACTGGCTAAGTTAAAATATGTTTTTCCAGTTCATGTAGGTTGGTCGGAACCCAAAAGGGAATTCCATAAAAGAGCTGTGAGGGAACCATGACCTCACAGATTTGTATGGCTGCTGGAGTTGGCCTTATTTATTTATTTATATTTTATTACTTTATTTTATCTTATCGTATTTTATTTATATCCCACCCTTCTCTCAAGATGGGACCCAGAATGGCTCACAACATTTTGTGAAATAGTATCTCTCCATAGGTTTGATTTTATGCTCTGTGATTTGTTTAATCACATTTTTATGCTCCAACAACAAAGAGAGGGATGCCTGAAAAACATTACGGGTGTGTCCGCATGCAGGCCAGCTGACGTGATTTATCAAAACATGTTTGATAAAAATCTGCATTGTAATGCGGAATAAAGCGTCCCCATGTGGTTTGGGGCAACCCGGATCCAAACTGTAACTGCCTGTCCCCATGGAATGGCGGGAATGGTGACGGCAGCAATGGCAGTGAGCAGAGCATTGAAGTACCCCCTCATCCGCCCACCAGCAGAGCGAGCAAGCGAGGTTATTTTCCCATTCATCCCCTCCTCCCCTGCCAGCCATGGACAAGGAGCGGATGTCACGTTCCCCGGCGTTCCTAAGAGTAGCTGGGCCCTTCTTGGATGCTGGGTTTGTGCAACGGCCGAGTGAGTACTACAGTTTAAAAACAAAACACTGGTAGCAAGCGTTTCAAACAGTAAACTAAAACAAGTTTATTAAGAATACTATTTACAGAAGTAAAAGAGAAAACAGGAAAGTCTAGAAATAAGCAGTTAAAGGTTTCACAAGTGTCTAAGCATAGTAAGCTTCAAGCATTAACAGCTTCCCTGACTTACTGCCCCTCAGTTGCTTCCAGGCAGGTAAGCCTCAGCACTTCCCCCTCCCTTTGGTTTGCTAGGTTTTACCCTAGCCTCCCCAAAGTTCAGCAACTAGGTTTCTCTCCTGGACAGTTCTTCCTCCTAAGAAAAGACCAATGGCCAGCTACTGCCAACGGCTCCCTCAGGTTCAGGTCTTCTCCTTCCATCCCCTTCAGCATCAGTCCCAGCACGAAGACACCATCTGCTGTATTCAGAGGTCATTTATACCTTTTTCCCTATGGCCCTGATTGGCTGATACCTCCTGGGGGAAAACTGCTGAAATAAACTCCTGATGGAAACTCCTCCTGTCCCTTAAGCCTGATTGGTGGAAACTGCAAACTCCTGGGGGAAACTCCTACTGGAAACTCGTTCTGGAAACTTCTCCTCAAGCTCCCAGATCCCCTGACAGCCTTTCCCTCCAAATCGCACCTGCAGCCAATCATTGCACTCAGGTCTGAACAGGATTTCCCGCCCTGTTCTGCTCTTTGCAGTCCAGGCTCGCAAAGAGGCTTGCAAACAGAGTTTGCAAGGGCTTTGCATGGGCAGAAAGCCATGCTTTTTGCACAGAGGCTTGCAGGAGGCAGAGAAACATTACTGCCCATTGCAGCCTGACCCCGGAAACCATCACAGGGGATGAATGGGAAAATAACCTTGCTCGCTTTCTCACTCGCTCTGCTGGTAATGTTGCCTTCCCAGCAATGTAAATGGAGGTAACGTTACAAGCAGAGTGAGCGAGCGAGGTTATTTTCCCATTCATCCCCTCCAGGAGCGTCCGCATGGCACCAGGACAATACGTGTTAGCCCCTTATTTTGCATGCAAAACACTTGTGAAGTGGGATTTTTTAAACATGTATTGACTCCCGTGTGCCATGTATTAGGGCTTTGTATGTGGACCCTCCCGAGGTGGACATGGAATCCTTTCAGATTATTTTTAGCATGTGGATGGGCCCTAAGATATTTAAAGTGATCAACTCAGGCCATGTTCTCAAAGGCCCTAAAATGTGGGTTGAGTGCGAAATCGCCACTCACTGCCCCCATTACATCGTCCAGTAATCCGAATCTGGTAAGCCCCATTTCCATTTCATTTCCCCCGGATTTTCCTTCATGGATTCAGATTACTGCCACCACGCCTCTTCGCCCGCCCACCGGACACGCAATTGGAAAAGCATGCTGGGCTCACTCCCATGAGCCACCACTTGGCAGAGTGGAGGGGTGCCTCAGGCAACATCTAGCCCGGGTGTCTTTGGTGGCCCGCCTCTGATCGTGAGTCAGGATGGATTTTAGTGCCTTTGGGCACCGTTCTGGCACTAAAATCTGATGGGCGGGTGAAGAGACATGGCAGGGTGCTGGTGGCTCCTGTCCCCTCTCCTTTGAGAAATCCGGGTTTTCTCCATTGATTGACTGGTTTATTTCTTGTCAGTGGCCAAATCAAAATAATATAGAAGTAATATACAAAGGATAAAATGCATTAATTGAAAGAAGGAACTATACATTTTGGCAACACTAATCAAAAGATAAGTTCTGTTGCATCCTGGGCACGGTATAATAATTTTTTTGTTAAATTAAGACAAACAAGGACCTTCTGGTCAGACAGCAAATATTAGAGATAAAATGAATGGAAACAGCCTTGATGTTGTGACAGCAGAGACGTTGCAAGCAGAAACTGAATATCTCTATAGAAAGGGCAGTAAAGTGGAACATCTGAGGTTGTTTTTACAGCCTCTACCTCACAAAGACCATGTCTATTGTTGTAAAGGGCTGTATTATATTTCCCTTTTAATACTGCCTGTAGGTAAGGTATCAAATTCAGAAATAGTGATTTGTTTTAAATACTGTAAGTAGCAGGTTGGTATGGAAGATGTGAACTGTTTAACTGTAAGCTGTTGGAAATAAAGGAGTTGTTCACTTGAGCTTCCACTTCTAATGTGTGCCGATTTGGTCCATCATCAGAAGAGCTTCTTGTGGGAAGTCAAAACGAAGGGGATTTTGTTTTAAGTGAGAATTTCCATTTTGAATCATAATTGTCAATCAGAGGGAAGGAAACTCGACTTGGTGACAGAAAGAAAATTAGCTTTACGGTCGCCAAAGATACGGATTCATGCTCTGGTGTCAGGTTTAAGCATTCCAATCTCACATTTTGAGTGGAACGTTGGGTACAGATCAAGGAGCTTGTAGCAACTTTCTTAAAAATAAAAACTGAATGGCTTTCACATGAGAAAAATCTTTGAACAAACCTAACTGAATGCCATATAACACTTGAAAGATGACCTTTGCTGAAGATAATTTTATAGCTGCAGGGACAAATAGAGCTCCTCTTGTAAAGAAAAAAGGATTATATGGCTGAAGATGACCTTAAGGCATTTTGGTAACATATTATAACTGAGGATTTTCCAAATGCAGTGGTGGTGGTGTGTTAAAAAAGAACAAGAATAACAATTTTGGCAGCATCCATTATGTAGAACCCTGGATTATTCAAATAGAAGAAGAGTTGGCTTTTCTACCCAGCTTTTCTCACCCATTTAAGGGGACTCAAAGTGGCTGACAAAGCTTTCTGTTCTTCTCCCCAAAACAGAACACCCTGTGAGGTAGGTGGGGCTGCGAGAGGTCAGAAGAGAGCTGTGACTAGACCAAGGTCACCCAGCTGGCTTCATGGGGGAGGGCGTAATTGAACCTGATATTGCCAGATCCTAACCACTCCCTAGCCACTAGACCAATATTGAATTTGTGAAGTTTCAGACCTTCCCAATTTCTATGAATTGTCAAGGTGGCAAACATTTTTCACCTACCCCTAGTACTCATCTGTACAGCAAGGAAGCCACAAAATTCACTGCTTAATCTAGGCATGAATTCCAAGTTATTTATCCTTTTTAGCTAGTTGCCCCTTTTGTAACCCTATGGGTCAAATATTAAAGTGATTCTTACATTGCACAATCCACAAATTCCGCCTATTTCCCTGTAACACTTGTCAGAAACCTTCCCAGTTCTCTCCTGTCCACAATCCAGGGAACTACAATACTGCTTCCTGAACTGAAAGCAAGGAAGTACTGACCAGTAGGTCACTTTTCTATCACTCTGTGGGTCAGATTTAATCAGGTTGCATAGTGGTTTCTTTTCCCCAACCGCCTTGTTTTTCCTGTGCTCTGCTTGTTGACAATAATAATTATTTCTGCCTTCTCTACTTACAGTCATTTTTGCACAATTTTACTTTACTGCATGCCTACTACATTGCTTACAGGAAAGGCCCGAACTTCAAACATTGGGGGGTTTCCATATTTTTTCTTACAAAATGCCCACTTCAGAAATCTGCCTGGAAGACCTGTTTCAGTCTCCTTTACTCATTACCAGACTTTGCATCATGTGTCATGTGAACACTGCCACTGCATCAAAACTGATCCATAATGCATGTGAACATGGAATGATGGGCACATTTCCCTCTTTATTCTCCATCTTTTTTATGAGTGTGGCACTAGAAGGGCCAAGGGAGGCACTAATCAGTGGAAATGTACAAAGTTTTGTGTTTAAATGTTTGAATCAAACTGAACAGATGAGAGATATTAAATTCAAACCAAACCACCACCTGTACCCATTCACAAATATATGATTTGGGGTGTTTTTCCACTGTCACTAGAAGTACCCATTAAGTGGAAAAACACCCTTGATTTACTGGATTTTTTGCCCTTTAATGAGCCTTTCAACTTTTTTAAGTGGAAAAAAAATATGTTTTTTCAAACAGGTTCAAAGTTCAGCTCAGTCCTGTTCAAAACGAACCAAACCACTTAAGGATTGGTTTGATTTGCACATCTCAAACAAACAATTTGTCAGTAGTTTTTCATTGCAAGAAAACATGTCAATCAGATGTTCTTTCCTTTTTCTCACGCTGGTCACCATTACTAGAACTGTATTTTAAAAAGTAGAACAACAATGCACCAATTACTGTTTCCTTACTATCAACAACGTACGACAACAGGTATTATGTGCACAGACTGTATATGGTTACTTGGGTATTCAAAATGGCAGTGACTGGTCTACTGCATTTAATCCACATGTTATCAGGGAAATAACTTATTTGTACTGTGTTAATCACTGCAGATGCAGCAAGAAGTGAAATTTCAAAGACCTAATCTGCCTTTACAGTAATTGCTGTAATCCTTTCTAGTATTCTTCTTCCATTGGAGTCAGTATAGAGAAAATTAACTGCTATTGTCTAAAGTGGAAAGAAGACAAAATATTTTTTTTAAAAACACCAGTCTTTGTTGGATGAAGGTGATGTCTAGAATTAAAAACATAGTTTATGTTATGCAAAACTTTTAAGGAGAAAAAAATGCTTCTGTTTCCCAATTGCTTACAATTAACTTGTAATCTTTCAGGATGGTTACGATTTTTTTAAATCCTTTTTTCTACATTCATTATTCTTTTTCCCTTAAGGCACCTCCTTATCAACAAAGAAAAAACTAACTACTCCAATACATTTTGTTTGATCATTTTATTATATGCACTATCATGGATGCTATAATGCAGATAATTTTAATCTTTAGTTCATACAAGGAGAGAAATTGAACTTAGCCCTAATCAGAACAGTCCCAACTTTAGGAGATATATTTAGTACAACAGAAGGTTCATGATGGCCGGCCCTTCAGAGGAGGAGGAGAAGAGATTAAAAACCCTAAGCTTAATTTTACAATAGTCAAACTGTTATTTTAAACAACAGAACTGCTAATAATAACAAAATTTAGTCCACAAAATCGGACGGAGAGAGGATATGATCAAGATGAAAAAAATATCTCTAAGCCAGGTGCCAGAAGAAACAAAGGTCCATGCTGTAGCATTTTTGCTGCCCACTACTTGCTGGTTTAACCCTCTGCTTATTGGAATGGTAACGTGAGTACTGCAGAGCTTTCCAGCAGGGCAGCAACTGTGCTTCTACCAAGCGAAAACCCTCCCTCCTCTTAGCAAAACAATAAGCCAGAAGCCTGGAACTGTATTTCTAATTCAAGGTGTTAACTCTGACTTATAAGGCCCTAAATGACTCGGGCCCCAAATATCTAAGGAACGCCTTCTCCCATATAAACCTGCCCGTGCCTTAAGATCCAACAATGAGGCCCTCCTGGTTGTCCCACTGCCTTTCCATGGTGGTCCCCAGACTTTGGAATGGTCTCCCCCTCAAAGTGTGCCATGCCCCTTCCTAGTTTTCATTTAGGAAGGCTATAAAGACATACCTATTCGCCTTGGCCTTTGGCTGATGTGATTCATTCTCCCCTCCAGCTACAGTTATGATCACTATTATGCACAATTGAGTGTAAGGCTTAAATCTGTTGAATTTTTAAGATGTTTTTAATTGTGTATCTTGTTTTAATTTGTACCTCATTTTAATCTGAATCTTGTTTTACATCGTATCCTGTTTTTAATCTGTTGTTTAATTCATTGTTACCCGCCCAGAGACCTTCGGGTATGGGGTGGGACAGAAATGTAAATAAGTAAGTAAATATTTTATTGTTAAGTTTATTACATTAGAAATCAGTACAAAAAAATCATAAAAGCATTCAAAGTGAGATTAGGCTGAACTGAGGTAGCAAAATAAAACTTACAGTTCTTATCTTCTCCAGCATAATGCCTAGCTCTGGCATTAAGTCAGTATCACAGCACGGCACATTCAGTCATGTCCAAAGGAATGCATAACCAAGTAAAAGGAATGATCTTTTTCTTATACCCCTTAGGTTCAATCAGGTGAGCATTAGAGATCAATCAGAAATAGAATTGGCCAGGTGCAATTAATATTGCTATTAAGGTTTAAAAGTGTCTGTCTGAACCATATAGAATCTTGGTAAGTCTTGGCAAGAATATGACCTCCCCACCTGTAAATCCAGGTTGATTGATCAAGGACCTGCATCTACCATAGGTATCTAAATGAGTTACAGGGAACAGATAATTGGAGGTAAATGTGAATGTTCTCACCCCAAAGTTAAAGCAATATCAGTCCCTTTGAAGTTGTATCTGTGATATCCCAAGGATTGTGTTTCCCACAGGGAAGGATCTTATCTTCCCAAAATGTTTTCTCAGCTATGTCTAAGGGTGTTTCCAAACTAGCTGCGGAAACCGTTTTAACCCCCCCTTAAGTAGGATTTAAAGCACTTACCGTAAGAGGCTTCCGCATTGGAGTCCTCTTCTGCAACCCTTTGCAGAGGCCGCTTCCACATTTTGGCATACAAGACCGGTTTTTAAGACTGGAAACATGTGACAACTGGCACCTCTATGCTCCAGTCCCGCGGCTCCGGGGGTGGTGCCTCTGGCACGCGAGCCAAAGGACTTTTAGGATGGGCTCTGATGTGTCCACACAGTACCCACTTCATCCGTTCTCCAGAATCCGGCCTCCCAGCGCCTGTAGTTGCGCAAGCCCCCTTCGGATCCATCATTATTTGTAACGGATCCTCGGGAGGTTGGATCACTCAAAAACGGGTCTTTTTAGATCCGTTTTTCGGTGGCCAGTGCAGACGCACCCTAAGTTACAAAATTGTGTTTATCTTCTCCAGTGTGTAGGTGCTACAGCTAACTTCCTGCTATGCATGCACTTCTGAGAAAAGATAATTTCATTACCATAGAGCTACCAACAGGAACACCCTTTCGTGTGCCATTCTCAGTTTAGACTGTGATGGCATTTCCAGCCACATCCCACCCCACCCACTTCAGACATTTGGGACTCAAGATACTTCAAGCCTTGTAGTTTGTGACTTTATTTATTTATTTATTATTTATATTTAATTAATTTATATACCGTCTTTTTCCCCCCAAAAGGGACTCAAGGCAGTGTACAGGGTTAGCCAGCAATACAATATTATACAAAATAAAAAACTATCAGTACATATACACAAGTAAAACAGTATCAGATTAAATGTATTAAAACACTATGAATATAAATATTGTAGAAATGGAAAGCAGCTAAAAGTCAACTAATTCAGTTAAAAGCCTTCCAAAATAAAAATGTCATTGCTTGCCAACAGAAGGCAGGAAGAGATGGGGCCAACCTGGTATCTATGGGGAGGATATTCCAAAACATGTATGAAGAAGTAGAAGAAGAAGAAAGGGAAGAAGAAGAGGAAAAAGAATTGGCTTTATGCCCTGTTTTTCTAACCGATTTAAGGGCACTCAAAGCTGCTAACCAGGAACAGGAAGCAGTGTGATCAACCATCTTTGTCCCAGAAAGGCAGGAGCTGGCAAAACCAAGTAAACCTATCAATTAGCACTTAGAGATGGGCACACATCCCCCCACCCCCCAGAACTTCACATTTGTGCATATGGAGCCACTCTGAAGATCAGCACAGACTTCAAAGACGCTCCGGAGCTATTTTGCACAAACTTTGAAGACACTCCAAAATGGCTCCAGAGTGACTTTGAAGTGACTTTGGAGCCCCTTTGGAGATTACACCCCCTGTCCCCCCAAATACCTGGGGTGATAGGCAGACCCCTTGTGGGTAGATCTGGATTTCCAAATGGGTGCTCCAGTGTTTCCATGGCAGGGAGGCTAGCACCCATTGCTATTGGGTGCTAGACCACCCATGGAAACACATTGGGTACTTCCCTTAATCCGGATCTACTAGATCTGGATTAAGGGAAGTACCCATTCCCTAGATCTGGATCTTCTTAGATCTGGATTAAAGGAGCATTGTGGAAAAACACCCATTGTCTCCTTCTGGAGTGTTCCCAAGTAGAAGAGCAGTGCACCCAGCCCATTACTTGGGAGACAGACCTTGTGTGAGAATCTTTCAGTCCAAGGAGGCAGCTGGTATTGTCTCAAGGGACTGTACAGAAGCTGGCAACGGAGTTTTCAGAACAAACTAAAACCTGTGAAATAGGGATGTGACAAATTAAAACAGTGGTACAGTTTGAACCAAACCAACAGCACTTGGTTCAAGTTCGATCCAATATTTTTTTTAAGAACAGGGAGGTTCAATTTATATTTGAACTAAGGCTGTTTCCTCATGGGCTATGAAGACCTGATTAGGGACCTGATTAGACCCCATTTCAAACAGAACTGCACTTACCTGCAGCACGGAAGCCCCCCATGAGACCTCATGAGGAACATGTCATCTGCACAAGTACCTCTGAATTCCATTCATAATGGGGTCTTCAGGCCCTTAGATCTGGGTTATTGGAGGACCCCTTTAATGGTGTCTTCAATCCGGTCTTCCCCCACAAAGCGTGAATTGCAGAGCACGCTTCTGCATGCCTCCCAGCTGGATCAAGAAATGGGCCTAGCAGAAGTGACCTGTAAGTGATGCATATGCAGGCCAATTGTGCCATCCCACCAGGGTGGAACTTCCTCCCCGGGCCTAATTGGACCTTAGGAAGTATGCTGCAGTGTCTGCATGGTGGCCCTGTTTAGCACCCATTACTATTGGGTGCTAAACACCATGTGCCAATGCATGTGGTCTCCGTAGTGATCTGGAACTCCATGGACCCAATTCGGCAAGGACCGGATCCCAAAGTTCCAGATCACCTTAATCCAAGTTAAGAGAGGTACGTGGGGAAACGCCCTAAGTGAACGACCTATGGCCTCTTAAGGACTAGGAAAATTGCCTGAAAATGCAGAGGTCTAGTATTCTGATGAAAGAAGAAGATGCGTTATAATTTAAGTCAGTTCTAGACAGGAGGCAGATGAAAAATGAGCCTATTTGTGATGTGCTTAGACAGTCTTAACTTCATTTACATTTTACAGATATAGAGGAACCTTAGCCATAAGTTTTCCTCCAGCAATATGATATCTCTTCAGAATGGTACTTTTTCACAATATAAATCTATGAAGAACTGTTGCCTTTGTAGCTGATCTGCTGTTTCTCAATTTTATGACATAATTTCATACTAGAATATATACAACAATGAATAAAAAATATATACAGTTCACACTTACCTGGTGTGAATCACTCCAGTGGGACAGGATTAGCTGGAGCAGTTCACCAGCTGGGTGGCATAGTTGTCCCAGAACAAGGCCCTCCACATTGTGATGGCTGTTCCAAGACAGCCTCCACACCAGTTCAGAAGCTCATGGAAGCCTTTGAGCTGGCTTGGATCGGCAGGAATAGAATTTCCAGGTCTCAGAGTCCCCAGACAACCCATTACAGCAGTGCAACAAGGGTTTTTTTTTTTCCACTGTCAAAAAGTACCCATTTTTGTACCCATTTAGGACCCATTTGGGTGTGAGCCGAATGATCCCATTTCCACCACGGCACCCATTTGGGACCTGATTGTTTCCACTGCCAGGGGTGGGGGGAATCCAGATCTAATGGGTACATTTTGGCCTTTAATCTGTATTTTCTGTAGACCCCATTAATGGGGTCTACAATGGGGTCTTCTGCCAGAAAATCCAGAATAAAGGGAGCCTGTTTTCACTGGAAACAGGCAATGGGGTCCAAAAGAGGCTAGGGGGAGGGGATGTACCCATTGCCCCCCCCTAAACCTAGGCTCCGAAGTCACTTCGAAGCCTCTTTGAAGCCACTTCGAAGTCATTTCAAAGTCATTTCAAAGTCTGTGCAAAATAGCTCTCGAGTGCCTTTGAAGTCTGTGCTGATCTTTGGAGTGACTTCGAAGTGACTCCAAAGTGACTCCTAAGTGACTCCAAAGTCATTTTGAAGTTCACTCTGAAGTTCACTCTGAAGATTAGCACAGACTTCAAAGGCACTCTGGAGATATTTTGCACAGACTTCGAAATGACTCTTTGAAGTGGCTTCAAAGAGTGCCCCCCCCCGCCCCCCGAAACACCTGGGGTAACGGACCGACCCCTCGGGGGTTGATCCGGATTCCCCACATGGGTGCAAAGCTGTTTCCATAGCAGGGGTGTTAGCACCCATTGCTAATGGGTGCTACACCTTCTGTGGAAGCACACTGGGTGCTTCCCTTAATCCCGATCTACTAGATCCATAATAAGGAATGTACCCATTCCTTAGATCCGGATCTTCTTAGATCCGGATCTAAGGGCTGCAGTGGAAGAACACCCATGATGTGCTATTGAAATGGATTCCCCACAGCAAACACCTCCATGATCTGGTTCAATGGCCATTCAGACATCTACCAATATCCTGGTCTAAATGGTCCCTGTGGGCTACCTAGTTCGATACATGCAGCATCCAAAGTGGATATAATTTGGTATATACTCCATCCAAGGTGGAAGGAGCATATGAGCAGGGGGCAGGGTCTTGTGGACCCCTTGCTTTACCACTTCAGCAATAACCTTCAAAAGGGCCTAAAATTATAATGATTTAGGCTGGGCATAGTTGAGATGTGCATGGTCCCCCCCCCCTCCAATTCACTTTGCATTAAGCAAATGGGATGGAAATTTGCATTTGTGCAAATGGAGTCACTTTGAATGTGCTAGGTTTCAAATGTCAATTTTTCTTCAAAAATCCCTACCACCACCAATGGTGCCTCTGAATCTAATCCGAATCTGATTTGAATCCAATCTAAATCCCCTCTGGAGGCAACTGAGCAGCTGCATTAAATTTAGGAAAGCTTCAAACAAAAGCTGATGGACATTTTTGCACATCTGTAGGGCAAGGCAGCTCACAACAAATTGGATATCTCAGACATGAGCAAGATGCAAGTTCATTCATGTACCTAGGAATCTTGCATGGTTTCTTGTTATGATATACATAGACTTCCATCATCCCATAAAAGGGGCAAGAAAGGAAGGTTTGCTCAGCAGAACATGTCTTCGATGCCTATCTCATTTGCCTACTTTATACATCAGGTCTCTAATTATATTCATATTTGTAACCAGATGGACTCTGTAGGAGACTGTGGGCGCATCCCCATGGAAGCCGGTTGCTTTGCTTGTGATGCTTGTCATAAAAACCTGCGTTGTAACTCGCCATTAAGCATCCCCATGTGGTTTGGGGCAAAGTGGATTCAAATCACACATGCCTGTCCCCATGGAAGCCGCAGTGTGAACCCGCATCTTTTTCTCCCCACCCACCTTTTCCCCTGATAGGAAGCCGGGTTGACGTCACCATAACCTGTCCCGCCCACTGCAGCGATGACAGGCAAACACCTCCACGAACACAAAGATCATTCCTGTCCTTGGCCTCCACAGTTAAAAGCATAACCAAAAGTTAGTTAAAAGCATAACTAAAAGCAGATCATTCCCTTCCTTGGCCACCACAGTTTAGCAAAGGTGCGCACATCCGCATGTTTTTATTGCCCTGCAATTCTGGTTCTGAAATTCTAAATAGAATCTTGAGCAGAAGGATTTCTACTGCCACAAAACAGCATTCAAGTTTTTTTTTTATTTTTAAAAAGATGATAGCTTTACTAGCTGTGGAGTTGAGGCTTTAAAGGAAAACAACAACAGGAAGAGGGAGCAGCGGCAAAACCCTGTCCACTAATACTGCAGCCACCAAGCTCCACCCCAAATAACCACATGACCCCAGGACAATACATGCTAGCCCCTTATTTCAGATGTACACTTGCTAAGTGGGTTTTTTTAAACACAAATTGTCTAGCATGTAGCCTGTATTAGAGCTTTGCATGGAGATGCTCCCAAGGTGACCTCAGAATAATTTCAGAATATTTTCATCATGGGGACAAGCTTGTGAGGAGGGGTAGAGTGCTTAACTGATCCTATGCTTTATTGCAAGTTTAGCAGCAATTTTAAAAAGGAGCTCCTTTTCCGTTCTTCTTCATGCCGTCTCTTCCACAGTCCACCTCATTCTCATATTTATATATGGATTCTGAAATGGGTACTTAATGGGTACTTTTAGTGACAGTGGAAAAACACCCTTGCATGCACATTAGTGATCTTTGTGCACTACAAAATAATCACAACTACCTTTATGGGCTTAGAAACAGCGTTATTGGATTAAAAAATGATTTTCCAGCCTTACGTGCAAACAGGCACACAAACATTCTTCTCCCCACCCCATGCAATAGTATCTGCTTTGTGGGTTCATGGGACAGAGCTACACAGGGAATCACAGATATAGTGGTTGGCAATGGAATTTGTAAGTAAATGAAGTTCATATAAAATGGCTCCGAATAAATCAGTCAACAAGCAAGAAGATCCAAAGGTAATACACTTATATAATTATAATATGTATTATATATTATATTGATAGACATACCACTCAGCAATTTGATTTATTCTGTCTAGTTGTGGAATAAATAAATTATATCTACTGTTGACTTTTAATTAATCTTCTGCACATTGGTTTCAAATTTCAACAGGAGTCAACAGACCCTGGAGCTGAAATGTGTCTGGCTTTGATCTATTTACCTTTTATTTCGGTTGTTGCTCTTGTCCAGTTTAGACACCATCACAATTTTCTCTTCACTGGAGGTGTGGCTTTCAGGAAACTCAAATAGATTTCATAACCACAGACGTCCATTCAACTCTTAATTTATTCATTCTGATTACTTTTATGCTGTCTTCTCAGTTAAGATTTTGTTATAGCTATGTATCGTTTATCGCTACAGTCTCTTGTGAGCACTATTCACATTTTCCTGGGTGACTGGTATACTTTATTTTTAAAGCTATATATAGTATGTATTATGCATTTGGGTGTTTTCATTATACACTTTTATTCATTGAATTCTGTTGAATCATTAAGCTTTTTATTATAGATATTATGTTTATTATGTTTCAATTTTCTTGTTTTTTTTGCTTTATAGTGGAATTTACAATTGATGAAAAAGCCATTACTGCCAATGAAAGGTAATAGGGTGAAATATCACAGATGGACACATGTGCACATGTGCATGAAACTTCATTCAGATGGCACCTCCTTAATCCACATTATTTGAACAATCCAGAGTAAAACATATCCCAAACCCATTTTATTGTCGATCATCCATGCTTTATTCTGGATTATTCAAATAATGTGGAATAAGTAAGTGCTGTCTGGATGAAGCTTGAGTTCAGGCTTTTTGTTTATAGGAATCCCTGCCACCACATTTCATTCTTTGGCATTCAAAATCCTACCCACATAACATTGCATATCAGGAGGCAAAATTAATACAGATTATTTTTAAAGTACTTTTCGTTACAAAAGATGAACTACTCTACTATCCATAACCAAATATTAAAGCACCAGGTCATACCTTAACAGAAAGGTTAAAGTTACTTCTGACTTTAAAAATCATTATGTGAGAAATGCCTTGTTTAGAATTTGGTCCAAATACAAGAATAACTTATATTGGAAAATACATTTGTGGGTTTCACCCCATGATGGGTTACTGAAAGAATTTGGGGGAGGAGGTGTTTGGATTAAATATGAAAATCTGTTAAGTAAAAATGAAGTAACTCGTGAACATTCTTTAAAAACAAGAGATGAATTAAATCAAGAAGGCAAAAATATATAGTGGTTTATGTATGCACAACCTATGGATGTATTCAGAGAAGATAAAAATAGGTTTAGTTTTGAACTGGAAAGGCCAAAATGGGAAATACAATTAAAAATGGTAGAAAAAGGAACAATATATGTGACACATAAGTTACTGCTACAGATGGACTGGGAACATGAACAAGTGAAGCAACCTATGGTAAGATGGGCAAAGAACATTGGGTGTAATATTCAAAAGGATTAGTGGGAGGAACTGTGGACAAAAGACATGAAATTTACCATGTGTATAGCATTAAGAGTGAATTTATATAAGATGATGTATAGATGGTATTTAACACCATATAAATTAGCAAGGATGTATCAAGGCATGTCAAATAAATATTGGAAATGTAAAATAAAGTAACATTTTACCACTTATGGTGGACTTGTAAAAAAGCAAACAACAACAACGGATGAGATACACTCTATAATGAGAAATATATTTTAAAAAATGATGTTCCATTCAAACCAGAAATGTTTTTATTAGGTATAACAGATGAAAACTTAGATAATGTGAACACTTCGATTCTTTACATGGTAACAACAGCAAGATTACTATATGCGCAAAAATGGAAGGAAGAGGGGAATTGGCTGATTAAATTGACTAAATTAGCAGAGATAGATAAATTGACAAATTCAATAAAGTACAGAATGTCATATAAATACATTAAAGACTGGAGACCCTTTATCGATTTGCTACAAGAATTGGGAATTACAACTGCTGGATTTGAATAATTTTATACTGAAGAGGACAGCTGGGAGAAGGAAAAATCAGTGACGGGGAGCATTAAAAAGGAGAGACTAAATGAAGACTCAAGAATGGAGGAAATGATTTATAATTAACAACTGAGTGAATATAAATGTATGAGAGATGCCATTTTGGGAGTTTAGACGTTTTATGGCTATATTATAAAATAAATTTTAAAAGAGTTCACATTTTGTGGGGATTTTTTTTAAAAAAATCCATAAGTTTAATCTGAAAATAAGTATTCAGTGCTCTGAACATGAGATGTGCTGAACTGGTAAGGTTTGTTAGTGGTTCATAGCAAACTGGGTGGATGTATTGTTTGCAAAACCCTGGTTCAAACTGAATCCAAACGAATGTGATTCTAATGAACAGGGGCTGCGTCCGCACTTGGTCTTATTCTGGGATATATCTCAGGATAGGGGTCTCTTGTCCACATGCTAATACAGGCTATGGCAAGTCTCACTAGGACCTGCTGTAGTCTGCAATAACATGCAGATAAGAGACCCTGATCCTGAGATATATTCCAGAATAAGGCCAAGTGCGGAAAGGGCCTAAGTGAACCAAAATGGTTCAAATCAAACCTAAGCTAAGTGTATTTGCTTTGACTTGAACTAAAGACTAAATTTCAGTTCATGAAGCTACTTATCACAGAAGCCAATGGCTGGTTAATGATGCAGTGGCTATGTAAAATATTGCAGAATATTATCACAAATACCTGTAGGGATGCTGGCATGATATGAATCTAAATAAAGGATCCCTGTGTTTCAAACAGTTATCATAGAATCTCAGAACATAACAAACAGGACCAGAACATATAATAGCATGCAAATATGCCTCTTGAAGCTTTAGTTTCCTTATTATGTTGATCTAGAAGTTCCACCAAGAGAAACCAAGCAGAACATTCTGTACAATTTTCTCCAGTTTTATTAGATATGCTTTGACAATATACATTTCAGAATGGCATTTATTTGTGATTCTGTCTGGAAGATTTGGGGCAAGAAAGCAAAGCGAACCTCACTTCCATGTTAATGAATACTGCAACCTCTATTTAGTTTCTAACAAGCTCTCTCTATGTAAATTTTGTTATAAATCAATTTGCAGGATGGGAGAGAGGTAGAGACTTCGAATGAGCGGATTGCTAAAATAAATCACATTAAACCCGAGCACACAGCAAGTGGAAGGGAGCGCCATATATGAGCTTAGTTTCAAAATAAAATAAAGTTGGTTTTTGCAGACAAAGCTGAGATAACATTTGTAACCTTGTTGGTCCTGTGGTATACCTTTTTATTTAGCTCTCAGTCAAGAGCCAGAAATGTTATAAACACCACAAGGGAAGGATTCCAAGTAATGTTGATTCTTTTGGCAGGTTTTGCTTTTCATTTGGGGAGTTAGAAAAAAAAATCCAATCTTTCGCTTACTAAAAGTGCAATCTTCTAAGCCTTTCTGTTATAGAGATACAGTAGCCTTCCTTGTATCAGTCAATGTACTGTATCCTGTTAATCAATTATAGAACACTCTATCCAGTGAGCATGACAGTGGCAGCAGAGGAATAAATGTTAGTCCATACCATTTATCTCAGTAAGGTGTTAGCTTCAAAGACAACCAGGGACCATTTAAATGTTAACATTATGAAGCAACAGCAATCTTCCAGGTTATTCCACTTTGTCCTAATAAGCCCTTGCAACAACATCTTACATTTCTTCATGTAGCTGCCATTGCCCACTGTAGGAAAAGAAAACAGGGCACATTACAGATTGAAAATTGATGCTCCCTTAAAAAGAGACGAAAGGAGAGATATGATGCATTTTTTAGCGTAAAAATATCTTACAGGAGACTGGTAAAGACTTGAAGGCATAATTTTCTTTAGTTTCCATGCCTGCTAGAGATGGTGTTTGACATTTCACTTAGGGAATTAAAGTCTGTTATCTCCACCCCTAACATTAACAACAACGACAGGAAAAACGGGAAATACTGAAGGAATTAAGCTGGTCAATGGAAAAGACATAAAGAACCTCACATCAGAAGAAAATCATTAATATTAAGGTATCCTACAAGCAGGTAGAAGCAAGCAAAAATAAAATCAGAGGTAGCAAGAAAGACATCCAAAAATTAAATATCTTGAATTTCAAACCGAATGGCGGAAACATTGTCAGTGTCATAAATATCTGGGTATCTCTGACCCAAACAAAGGTTATGCTGTATGCGTTGGACAGAAGATGTGGGAAATAATGACCATAAGTCACACCCTGTATCTGTGGAGTGGTGTTAACAGGCTATATCTTTTCCTCAAGTGGAGGAGGGCAAGGATTGCTGAAAGCCAAATAATCAAAAAGAAAGCTGGTCCAGCAAGGTAGTTATTAGAACTTGGAGACTAACAAGAGAAGGGTTGATGGCATGAGCTTTCATGGATGCGTCTACTTCTTCAGATGCTAGGGGGTCCAATGGGCACGTCTGCTTCTTCAGATGCTTCAGACGTGTCTATGAAAGCTCATGCCACCAACCCTTCTCCTGTTAGTCTCCAAGTGCTAACTACCTTGCTAAACTTTTCAAATTAGACTAACATGGCTATTTCTCTGATATTGAAAAAGAAAGATGATTAGCAAAATAGGGGCTCATTTGCACTTATGTGAACAGTTTCAACTGCTCCTGGGCAGCGTGTATGAACACAATGCTGTCACTGCCACAGCTGTCCTGGGGTGTCCTGAACTCACTATAGCTGCCTCAGTTTTCACTAGCAGTGGACAAGTAAAATCTGGTCCACAGCTTGACCAGGAAGCTGTGAATGGGCATGGAGTATAGTGCCCCATCCTGATTGCCACAGCAATTTCCAGGCATGAGCTGGATGTTGCTGAGACCATTGCATGTCCAGGTTAAGCCATCTGCACTTCAATTGCTGGTGGGCTGATTTGGGACTGTGTCAGCACTTGAAGTGTGGATGGCTCCCTCCATGCCTGATCTTCACATCACTAGTATATTATTATACCATTTCAATGAGTAAAGTGTAAATAGGCACTTTCTTTCACAGGTAGTCAAGAGGGAACGTTAAAGGAATTTAGTGAAGAACTACTAGTAAAGACCAGTGAAACAATGGAAGCCTGTAGAAAGGAGTAGCTGAAAACTCAAACAGATAAGGGAAAAATAAACTCTTCATGGGTAGTACTTCTGTTAGACATCCTACAGAAGACTGATGGTACAAAATCTCACATGGAACTAGAAACATGGGGACAATAACTTTGCACAAATGCTAAAAAGACTGAAATATCACATGGTGACAACAAAAGTTGCTTGTGCAAAGAGGCTGAGGAACACAGTGGGACAGATAATATGCAGCTGCAAGAAGATATCACAAAGCAATTATGAAGAAAGGCATGATAAAGTGGAAACTATGGTGCACCTTACCAACAAGCAAATGCTGGTGGTTTAAAAAGGCTTAAAAAGGAATAGAAAACCGACTTTTTTCATGGTGAGATTTCCGACTACCATTGGATAGGCACTTTTGGCAGAGCTGAGGGAAAACAGCTGGAAATATCACCATTCACAAAATACAAAGACCCACAAACTGAAACTGAGCGTCTCTGGCAAAGGAAGGTGATGGTTATGCTAATAGTTGTTGATACCTTTGGTCTAGCTACTAAAAAGTGGTCACTACTGAAAACCATGGAGATAGATAGTATCCATCAGTTACACAAGATGGTCACTACCAGGGAAAAAAAACCCTATGCTAATATCTCTGATTATCCTAAACTTTTATCATTTTATGTTATGTTGCTCCAAGGGCCCTAGTTACAACTGGAAACACTTTTTCTTCTAATCTTATTTATTATTTTCTTTTTTTAAAAAAAGTTTAGATTTATTTGGCTCAAAGGCCCCGTGTTGTGTTTAGTTTCTGAACAAATACTCCCAGTATAAATATTTCTGAGGTAAAATTCCATGCCTCCTAACACTATTTCAGTTGTACTATTAGCCTCAAATGTTTGTTTACATTTTTATACCACTTTCCACTAAAGTCCCAGGGTGATGAACAATTAAAAAAACAAATAAGATTCATAAAATCTTTAAAAAATTCTACACACTAACACCTGAAATAACAATAATTAATAATCTATATAAATATGTAAAAACTGAACTCTAAAAACCAAGTGGTACAGTCTCAAAGAAAGAAGTTGGAAATCCAAGGAGACCCAGGGTGTTTTTCCATTGTCACTAGAAGTACCCATTAAGTACCCATTAATGGGTACATAATGGCATTTTTGTACCCATTAATGGGTACTTAATGGGTACTTCTAGTGACAGTGGAAAAACACCCCTAATCCACCACTCCCCTCAAAACTATAATATGAAATCTAGAATATTAAAGAAGCACAGAGGACCAACATTCAGCTAAAAAATGTATTAAGAAGCTATGAAAACACTGTGAATAAAAGGTTGTCCACTTTTTAAAGCTCAGTGTGACCCAGAATAAGTAAGACATACGCTGTTATCTTTTTTTTTCTTTATATCTGCTGGTTCTTCTGGAGCCTGCTTTTATCTGCTGTTACTAACCAAACTTGCATAAGTACAGGATCCTTTTATGTGTTCCACATTTAAAGAAAAGTAGACTTTTCATATGTGATTGACATTCTTCTCTGAAGATCGGATGAGATTGCCATTGACATAGGTTTGCATTTAGCTTCATGAGCAAATAAACCCAAAGAGAGCTGCATCATTTATCTAAATATGTCTGGAGCTCAGCTGTAATCTCAAGATTAGAGCCTCACTTATTGATCCCAAGGAATGCCTCATATTCCATCCCAAATTGCATAGTGTCAATAGAGATAAAACACTATTGCTCCAAAGCCTTCTGGTACCTGCTGATCCAATAGCAGCTTAAAAATAAAGAAAATCAAAGAAAGTAGCTTCATTCCTCACTTCAACTGAAAGCCAAACATTGAAAGATAGGAGCAATTATTTAGAAAACAATATATTTTATGCCTTTCAAACACACCGGTCCATGCACACGTACACACACAACAATTAGGCTGAATCTACATTTTTCTACAGCTGTGAAAAGACACATTAAAAAAAAAATCTCTGAGGCAATTTAAAGAAGGCTTCAAGGTGGAATTGTTCCCATATCATTTTCCCCCTTCCCTCTCTCATGAACATTCTGTGATTAAAAAATAGTCTGTTAGATAAAGCTTAGGAATATGAGAGATACACAATGTCTCTCTCAGGTACCTCTGGGAAACATTCTTCTCACAAAGCATAGTGGTAGAATGCAAAGTTTGGATGTGTGAGTCCACACATTTTATCATGCCTGGCATCTCCAGACAAGATGATCAGACAGGAATGGACTGAAGAGCCACCTATCCCATTTTAATGCATCCAATTGCTGGTTTTTGTTGGGAAACTATAGGCTTTGGGCACAGGCATTATTTATTTTCAACATGTTTATACAACCATGGACAATGTGTTGTTACATCTTTCAGATCCTCTGTGTCTGTTCACTATTAATATTACTGTACAGGTCTGCACTAGAATGTGTTGGATAAAGGCCCCTTTTCCACTAGGGCTTAGAACCCTTCTAAGACCCCATTAGGAACCCAGTACCTGATCTGTACCAATCAGGAAGGCCCTGTCCTCACCTGGACCCCACTGAAGGCCTCATCTGCAAGGCCCTGTCCCCACGAGGTCAGGAGAAATCTGGATTTAATGGACCTGATTAAAGGTGTCCACAATGGGGTCTTCAGGCATTTTCAAGATCCAGATCTCCAAGAGGGCCGCATCTTGAAGATCCAGATATTTGACTGTGCATGGAAAAGTGAAACTGCTCAATGGCAGGGAGGAACTGGTGTAATTCCTCCTCACAATCCATGGCTTTTAAGGGGCAAGAGCGAGTGAGTAAAATATGCATGTATGACTATGTTAAAGATACAGCAACACTCACCTCTTTTCTCTGTGAAACTGGGCTTTCTGTCTCAGTGGCCTTGAACCTGGAAAAGGGTATGGTGACATGGTGCTGGTTATGATGTCATCACATGGACCATAATAATCTCACATAATCCCAAATAACTAAAAAAAATGCTTTCTCCCATACAGACCTGCCCATGCCTTAAGATCTAGTGGTGAGACCCTCCTGATTCTCCCATCACCTTCACTAGTGAGGTGGGTGGGCACCCGGAAAAGGACCTTTTTGGTGACGGCCCCCAGACTATGGACTAGCCTCCCCCTTGAGGTGTGTCATGTCCCTTCCTTGTATATATTTTGGAAAGTGGTGAAGATGTACCTCTGTGCCCTGGCCATTGGCTGAGGTGGTTGTATTTCCCTCCCAGTACAGATACTATCATTTTAAATACGGAGTGTATTGTTTTAGATTTGTTGAATTTTTAAAGTGTTTTTAGTAAATATTCTGTTTTTAATCTGTTGTTTTACAGGTTGTTACCCGCCCAGAGACCTTCGGGTCTGGGGCAGGATAGAAATGTAAATAATAAATAAATCCCCTGGCTTCTCCCTGAAACTTTTCTGTGGTGTTTTATCAATTCACATTGATAAAGTATCTAGGAAGAAGATGAAACCAAACTGAAGGAACTAATAATTTATCATTATTTTTAGGCTGTCTATACATCTAATGCCTGAGATGCCTCTTCTGGATAACCAAAGCTTCCAATCACTAAGGATGTGAAGAGACAGAAAAAAAAAACATTTTTGAGGCATCTCTGAAGTGGCTTAGACAAGGTTCTGGGGAGGAATTGTTCATACAACAGTCAGCCTCTCTCCTTCTCCTGGGGTGTTTTTCCACTACACTCCTTTAATCCGGATCTAAGAAGATCCAGATCTAAGGAATAGGTACTTCCCTTAATCCGGATCCAATGTGTTTCCATGGGTGGTCTAGCATCCAATAGCAATGGGTGCTAGCCTGCCTGCTGTGGAAACACCAGAACACCCATTTGCAAATCTGGATCTACCCACAAGGGGTCTGCCTGTTACCCCAGGTGTTTTGGGGGACAGGGGGTGAAATCTCCAAACCCCCTCAGAGCCTTTGCTAATCTCCGAAGGCAACTTCAGAATGACATTGGAATGACTTCGGAGGGACTTCAGAGTTTTGACTTTGGGGCACCCCCCCCCCATGGGTGCACCCACCCGAGCCTCCTCTATGCCCCATTGCCCAATTGCAGTGGAAACAGGCTCCCTACAATCTGGATTTTATGGCTGAAGAACCCATTGTAGATCCCTTTAATGGAGTCTACATGAAATCCAGATTATAGGTCCTGAAGTATTCATATGATTCGGATTTCCCTAGCTGTGGTGGAAACAGGCGTGTCCCTAATGGGGTCCGTAGTGGAAATGGGGTCATCCGGCTCTCAGCCAAATGGGTCCTTAATGTGTGCTAAAATGGGTACTTACTGCCAGTGGAAGAACACCCCTGAACATTCTGTGCTTGAAAAGGTCAGTTGGAAAACAGTTAGGAACACAATGACCACACAGAACTGTGCTATGGCTAAACTGTGCTATGTTGTTTTACTCCCTGATCAATGTGTCTTTACATTAAACACTTTCCTCCCATATGGATACATGGAGGGGAGAAATTTGACCCAAGGCCTGAAATCGTGGCCCAAATTACTGCCAGTTACTCAAAACTACTGTCCACTTTTTGGGCCTTTTTGCATGAGCACTAGGAACCCATTCTAGACCCCATTATGAACCCAATTGGTACTTGATTGGTACCAATTGGGAAGGCTCTATCCTCCACATGGACCCCATTGAAGGCTCCATCCAGCAGGCCCTGTCCCCACAAGGGCAGGAGAAATCTGGATTTCTTGTGGACCTGTTTAAAGGTGTCCACAGTCTGGTTTTCAGGTATGAAGATCAGATACGTGGACATGCATCAGCATGACTTACCTGCTTGATGGGTTCCAGACCATCGAGGGTCTGGGCCAGCAGGTGCAGAGCTGCCTGCACAGGTGTAGCCTGCTCCATCCCACCCCTCTCAGATACAGAGGCTTGCATTGTCTCCATAGCTCTGAGTTTTTTTTCAGATTATATTTCCTATGATGCTTCTCTGACTAAAGATCAAGGCAGCCAGAGTCCCAAAAAAGTATGTTTTGAAACTCTAAGATGTTAGGCTTTTCGGCACAGACCCTTAATCTGTGTAGAATACTTCTGTGCATTAATGTAGGTCTGTGAGGCCATGCCTCCTGCTAGTCTGCTCTGTCTGCATGAGACGAAGTCAAATATGGATTAAGAAGGCCCTTAATCCACTTCTGTTGTAAACTCATTTAATTAGGTCTACATCCAGACCAAGTACCTTATTCCAGATCATGGGCAGCATGCAGACGTCACACCTCCATGATCTCGAACTACCAGTGGATAATTTCAGTGCTGTACCACAGTGCAGCCAGGTTAGGGAGTGTCATTCTCTAGGCTTCCAGGTTAGGGACTGTCATTCTTAACTTTTGGAGGTATATTTGTGGGGTGGCTGCAAAGCTTGTGTGAGTTATCCAGCTGTAGGGAGATATCAACTGGATCGGAGTCATCTATGAAGATGGTGCTGATCCATCCCACAGTGCCACGTGAGCCAGATCCACTGATCCAGATTTAACCAAGGTAAATGCAGAAAAGACCATAGAACACACATTAAAAGCAATATGTATATGAATTACATTCTAGAAATTGTGGGCGAATCCCTACAGCAAGCTTATTTCAAATTCAAAACGTTTTCAATCCTGGCAGACCCCACATCAGTTTGGCTTAATACGCTTTCCGTGTGTTAAATCACCCCAAAGTGTTGTAAATGTTAACCCTCATATCAAGAAGTCTCACTCCGGATCCTGCGCTTGATATGTGTTACATTTTTTACTGTGGGGACCCTACCGTTTTAAGGGATGAGAATCCATGTTTAGGGTTTCCCTCTCCCAATAGCTTGCTTCCAAAGACATTGATTTCAGTGTAAAAATCCACCCTTAACAGCAGCGCTACACTGTAGCGATGGAACCACTTCACACCTGATTAACAATGTTGCAATTTTGCACAATTCTAAAAGTTCTGACCTTTAGAAAGAGAAAGGAAAGGAGGGAAGCAGCTGAGGTTCTGTGTGAATGTTTAAAGCAAAGGGGCTTTAGTTGCCACTGCTGCTGTGTGCCCTGAGCAATGGGGAGAGGAGGGGAAAGAATCGCTGGCTGGCTGCCCGCTGCCATTTTTCCTCCATCCAGGCAAGCGGCAGCCACCCAGCCACCCAGCTAGGCTCGGTGAAGGGGTCCCTTATGGGTGGCGCATCCATGCCAGGAGGAAGAGGGCAGGGCAGCCCTGAAAAGCAGCTTTTAGAAAGTAGCCACTTGAGTCCCTTCTTGAGTCACATACCCCACGTACGATCCTCAGAATCCGGATCAAAGGTGATTAAGTTAAAAGTAATGGGAACAGGCAAATTTGCATTTGCATCCGGTTCTATTATTTTGGTTTAGGGAAAGCAAAATAAGTTTGTAATGGGCATGCGGCCTGTATGTTCTGCAATAATCTACAAAGACTGAAGAACTGTTGCTGCTCTACTACAGAAACATGGGCTACGCACAGGGCAAAATTTCATATACAGCATTTACGATATTGGCCAATCACTGTGTTTTTTCTCCCTGATGTATCTGATATGCCATTATAGATAATATGCAGTAGGACAGCAAGGATGATTTTGACCTACATGTACAAATTGTTTGGGTCTGGAAGATGACCCATAGCACTCCATAACAGATGTTCTATAAAAATGATGCTAACCATTACAACAAAGTGAGAAAGCTTGTATACTTCATAGAAACGTCTTTCCTAGCACAAGCAGAATAAGAATAGTTGATCAATTTATTAATTTACTATTCTGTATTCTGTCCTAATGACAAGAACTAGCCCTTTGAATTTAAAAGGTTACAGCTTTATTGTCTGGTAAGTGGCACTTGCCACACAAAATTGGCAGTAATCTTCAGAGATGTTGTCAAATCTAAGGCTACTAGGAATGCATATTTAATCAAAAACTCAGTTAAATAGAAACTGTCTCAGGGCTATTTACAGATGTACACTTGGAAAGCTATCGCCATTTTAAGATAACATTTTAGATAGCTGAAACAAAAGAGCTGAGCATCTGACATAGCCTTTTTGGAATTTTCAAAGGCAAAATATTTGAGTGTATATTGCAAACAAAATGAAGGTATATAAAGGGACTGAAGTCATTTAAAGCAGCAATGCTGAGGTGGTAAGTCTGAAATAATAATATCCATATAGAATACATTCTTCTCACAAAGCGCAGTGGTAGAGTGCAAATTTTGCATGTATAAGTCCACACATTTTATCATGCCTGGCATCTCCAGACAAGAAGATCAGACAGGAATGGACTGAAGAGATCTTAACTAATCCTCTACTTATTTATTAAAACTTAAAACAAAACCTTCTGTACAGTATTTATGAGAAGGTATTCATAAGATATCCCTAGGTGGGGAAGCAGCTGCACATGCTATTGAAGAATCAAAGAGGCAGGGAGGAGGCATGACATCAACTATTGATCTCTCAGAACCAATTTTTGCTCCTCTATTTAAATAATGTAAGAGGTAATGTGGTCCTATGTTGCCCAGATGCAATGGTCCTCGCCCAGTTCAAAGCCTTACAGCTGTTTCTGTAATAGTTTAGAAGAGGTGAGATTTCATTACTGAATCCTATACATTGCTTAGTTATCAAATGTCCTCAACATTGGTTTGTTACACTCAAAGAAATAATTGCTTCAGCATTTCTTTGCCTCATCAGTATATGAGGAATAATTTATTCCAAAGACGACTACAGCTGATAAAGAAAATACTAGAAACAAGTTAGTAGTTATTTATTAATTATTTATTTATATGTATTTCTACACCGCCCTATACCCAAAGGTCTCAGGGTGGGTTACAATATTAGATTAATCTTAGGGTGTTTTTCCACTGCGCTCCTTTAATCTGGATCTAAGAAGATCCAGATCTAAGGAATGGGTACATTCCTTAATCCGGATCTAGTAGATCCGGATTAAGGGAAGTACTCAATGTGTTTCCATGGGTGGTCTAGCACCCAATAGCAATGAGCGCTGCCTCCCTTCCATGGAAACAACAGAGCACCCATTTGGAAATCCGGATCTACCCATGAGGGGTCTGGTTGTCACCCCAGGTGTTTGGGGGGACAGGGGGTGCAATTTCCAAAGTGGCTTCAAAGTCATTTCAAAGTCATTTCGAAGTCACTTCGAAGTCTGTGCAAAACAGCTCCGCTGAAGTCTGTGCTGATCTTCACTCTGAAGATCAGCACAGACTTCAAAGACGCTCCAGAGCTATTTTGCACAGACTTTGAAGTGATTTCGAAATGACTTCAAAGCTTAGGTTTTGGGGCTCCCCCCCATGGGTGCCCCCTCCCCCTAGCCTCCTCTAGACCCCATTGCCACACAAGCATGGGAAGAGGCTCCCTTTAATCTGGATTTTCTGCCTGAAGACCCCATTGTAGACGCCATTAATGGGGTCTAAAGAAAATCTGGATTAAAGGCCAGAAAGTACCCATTTGATTTGGATTTCCCCAGCGGCAGTCAAAACAATTGGGTCCCAAATGGGTGCCGTGGTGGAAATGGGATCATCCAGCTCACACCCAAATGGGTCCTTAATGGGTGCAACAATGGGTACTTTCTGACAGCGGAAAAACACTCTTAGACAGGTCCCTGCCCTCAGGCTTACAATCTAAGCCTCCTTTTGTTTGCCCAGGAGTTGTGTGTGTATGTGTGTATGTGTGTTCGCTTGTTTGTTTGCCAATCATTGATGCACAGAAATTCTTGAAGCAATGGGAATCAATTCAAGGTTTTGACTCTGACTTATAAGGCCCTAAATGACTTGGGCCCCAAATATCTAAAGGAATGCCTTCTCTCATACCGACCTGCCCGTGCTTTGAGATCCAAAGATGAGGCCCTCCCGGTTGTCCCACCACCTTCGGTAGTGAGGTTGGTGGGCCCCCAGGAGAGAGCATTTTCAGTGGTGGCCCCCAGACTGTGGAATGGTCTCCCCCGTGAGGTGCGCCATGCCCCTTCCTTGTTATCATTTAGGAAGGCTGTAAAAACATACCTTTTTGCCTTGGCCTTTGGCTGAGGAGATACATTCTCCTCACAGTTATAGTTCTTATGAAGACACTATGGAGCGCACGGATTATATCAGAATTTTTAACCAAGTACCTTGTTTTAATTTGTATTGTGTTTTTAATTGTGTTTTTAATATGTTTTAATCTGTATTTTGTTCTTAATATGTTTTTAAATATGTTATTTGATCCGTTGTTACCCGCCTAGAGACCTTGGGGTATGGGGTGGGATAGAAATGTAAATAAATAAATAAATAAACCAAGAAAGCAGTCATGGATAAAAGTATTTTTTTTAAAAAAATACATATAAGTTATCTTCCAAAGAAGGAATGAAAAAATGAATATCTCTCAGTTAAATATGCAAGAATGGAGGGAATTGATAACATTCAACAATTCAGAGTGATCTGGAACCCGTGCATTGAAGAATTGAAGAAGAGACCTTTCCTAGATTTGGCTGAAAGATATTTCTAAACAGATGGCTAATATAAGGATGGTGTTTAAGACCTAAATTAAGATTTCTTAAAAAAAAATAGAGTACAGGTGACCAAGTAGAAGGGGACACTTAGATAAGGGTGATTTTTCTTTTATTTTGATTGTGAGCCAGTTTGGTCTTGTGGTTAGGGAGCTAGTCTCTTATCTGGGAATACCGGGTTTGATTCTGTCCTCCGCCATGAAGCCAGCTGGGTGACCTTGGGATAGTCACAGCTCTCTTCTGAGCTCTCAACAGCCCCACCTTCCTCACAGGGTGTTCTGTTGTAGGGAGAAGAATAGAAAAGCTTTGCCAGCCACTTTGAGTCCCCTTAAATGAGTGAGAAAATCAGGGTAGAAAAGCCAACTCTTCTTCTTATCACAGTTTTATTCAAAGAAATGTATTACATTTACAAAGACTAGAATGAATGTCTTCCTGCAATGTTTCTTTGGTCTGCCAGGGAGGTTTTCATTGCTTGTGATATGTATGGTTTGTGCATATGGTTGAAAATAAAAAATAAAAAATAAGGAATGAAAACACAAACACAATTGCTTTTTTGTTTCATTGTAGTCACCCAGGATTATGCTGATGCAATTACTTCAGTTTTACCATGTCACACTGTACACATGAATGTGCTTATTCCTTACCGAAGCAGGAAGGCTACTTACCAGTTGACTGCTATTACTGGCAGGGATAAAAGCAAAATCCAATAGGTGCATAACTGATAAATCACACTGTGTTTCCCTGACAGCTTTTCTCTTGGAGGAAGAGACAAATCATGCCCTAACAACTTTCCCCTCAAGCTTTTACTCAGACTTCAGTCAACTATAAATATAAAATACCGTAAGAGTATCATTTGAACTAGAGATTCCTTTCTCATCACACAGACACACCACTTGCTCATCACTCACTCACACTTTTTACACTCTAAAGGAAAGAAATACCGCAAACTGTGTGTTTTCTCTTTCCATTGTCCTTCAAGAGCTTTCTGTAATTCTATAATGTGTTAATTTCCTGAGGTCCATAAATGCTAACATTCAATGCAGCTACCACTTATGTCCCAAAGATGTATTGATTTCCATGGTGTGTTATTAACATGTGTCAGCTGAAAGGTTCCTCTAGCAAACTGTCAAGAAATCTATTTGACTTCCGTCTTCCACTTACTGCTATCAACTTGAAGATGCACATACTGTACTTCCAATCATAACGACTCCTGTTATAACTGGAGTAGCCTCTCTTAGGAGTGAGGGAGTTTATACATCTAAAGTCACCAGATACAGAATTTACTTTCTTTTTGTGTGTGCTTTTTTTTTCACATCAGCTTTGGATCACCAGCTTTTTGACAAAATAATGTTTGACTGATCATGATGGGTAAAAACAAACAAACAAAACAACTTTTTACTGTCTGTTGTTTCCACATCATCTTGCTTCAATTTCAAAACTATATTCTTAACTCTTTCTTTCCTTAGTTTGTAAGCTAACCACTTTCCAGGTTTATTTGCCATTTAAAAGCTCCTTTGTTTAAAGAACTTTAGATTTATTTCCATTTCATGTACTTCTAACATCGAGAGTTGCCTTTTCAAAATTTGAATATTTCTTAGTATTGCCTTTGAATCAGTTTTTTTCTTCAACTCACTTTCCATTTTCTGTAATTGATCTGTAATTTTATGTGTCTTTTCAAATTTTCTCCTTTTGATATCTGAGTTTACCTTAATGAAGTGACCTCTCATATAGGCTTTACTAGCATCCCATACTATATTTAAATAAAAAACAAACAAACAAAACAACTTATCTTAGAACTTACAAATGATTTTAACTATGGAGTGAGTTCAAGATTATGGCCATCAGAGTTTGGACCCCCCTAGTAGGCCATGTCTTTTATGAATGACCAAACCTCTTTGGAAGCTCTCCAAGACAATGGTCAACACTGTATCTAGCGGTCCTAAATTCTAAGGTGTAACCATATACTGTATGGAAAAACAAAACTTTTCTTTCTTTCCTAACTCTTCTAAGATTCAGTTTTATGGGACAAAAATTGATGAGTAAAAGGAACAAAAAAGAAAGAAATCACACACAAAATACTGTTGTTATACAAATAACAGAGTTCAATTGAGCAGAAGATGAAACCAATTTCTTTAAGATGAAACTTTCCTTTCTGTCCTGAGGCCAACAATGCAGAGATCAGATTAACCTATAGGCTAAAAGGTTTAACTTTTAGACATTCAATTTTTTTTATCTGATATATATTAAGGATGTACATGAGGTCCCCCTCCCCATTGGCTTCACATCAAAGCAAATGGGACAAATTCACATTTGTGCAAATGGAGCTACTTCAAATGTGCCAGGCTTTGACTTCTCTTCAGATCCCTGCCACCACCAGTCACGCCCCCAAAGCCAATCAAAATACTGACTGAACTGAATCCGAATCTCCTCTGGAGATGACTGGGCAACCACTTTGAGTGTAACAAACTTTGAATGAAGGCTTTTGCTTTGCATGTGAAGGGCAATCTTCAAATATAGCCAATATTCAATTTGAATGTGAATGAATGAATGAATGAATGAATGAATGAATGAATGAATGAATTTTATCTGTACAGTCACAGACCAGAATCAGCAAATGTTGCAAAGTACAAAATGTTACAAAAAGTTATTTAAAATCATAATGTGCAGATAAAATCAAGTGAAAATGAGTCTACATACTCAGAAGATAGTACATAAAACAGGTAAAACAGCCCACTATAAGAGACAATAAAACAACATAATGGATTTAAATACATATGATCAAGAATATCTCTAATCAAGGTTACTCAGTTGCAGGGTTTCATTTTCTGACTTCTCCCTTATTTTTATAACTACGGCTAGGAATTTTGTAGCAGCTAGGGTCATGTCAGGATTGGTATCACTTCACAATTACTTGATATATTCTACCCTGGATCTTGAATGTGAATATACACATCATAACCAGTGGGTGGGAACACAGAATTTACATAGACACAGGAAAAAATGAATTATTAGATATTTGCTTGTTTGTTTTTGAATAACATTGGACTATTTTTGATGTTTTTTAAATGGCTTTCTCATATTTATTTATTTGTTTGTTTGTTTAATCTTTCCATAACAGTAGGTTTAGGCTTCTCATACCTTTAACGAGACATTTCTTGTCATACAATCCCCCAAAATGTAAAAAACAAGGATGTGCACGAATATTCACAACATTGATTACTCATCTGAATTCATCTGAATTCAGACATTTGTACACGAATGAAATGTTCTAACATTTGTACATTAACATTCGTATGAATACGAATGTTTCAGACATTTGTACAAATAGTTCGGATGTTCGTTAAACTGGGGAGGTGGGAAAGCGGCTGCAACAGTCACATCTGCAAAGGATCCAAATTGCATTTGACATGGATTGAGAATGGATTCAGGTCGGACTTGACTCTTTCAGAGCACAGATACATATCGGAAACACATTTGTTCGTATCGGATACATATTCGTTCGTATCAGATACGTATTTGTTCGTATTGGATACATATCAGATACTCATACAAATTTGCTTGAATATATTTGTATCAAATAGAATCCTACGACATTTGAAGGGGGATCTATTTGAACAAATACAGACTTTCTAACATTCAATATATTATGAATCAAATGTCAAAAAGCCCATTTGTGTGCATCTCTAATGCAATTCCTTATGTTTTTGTGTTAGGGGGGGTGTCAGACCCCTTGTTGGTATTAAAATCAGCAGACACGCGGCCGTGTTGAAAAGACAAGCTCTGTTGTCCCGGAAAACTTGCTGCTGGCATCTCCGGAACTGTCCAGCCTTTCAGCAACTCCCTCATTCTTCTGCCCGCAGTTTAAGAAACAGACTGAGACAGGAGTTCTCTCTCTTCGCAGAGGTTTATTCTTAAAGGTTGCTGCATGTACCAGTATACATCTCTCCATCCAAGCTCTCGACCAGCAATCAACAACAATAACACTTAACCAGCAGTGTATAGGCACTTTTATACCTTTTCTTATCATAGATGGTGACTCACTTCCTGAGTGTTGCACAAGCCTGTGTTGCAATCCAAGTGTTGCACAGACTTATGCAATTATTGCTCAATGCAACCTTGAGCACTTTGTTGATAGTCACGCCTGTGACTCTTAGTTACCTCTGTATGCACATCCGTACATTTTCCTTATATGGGCTTCCCTGCCTAACATTTTGTTCTGAATAAAATCTGACCATTAAAGCATTATTGTCTCCTATACCCCCCCACCTATTTATGCTAAGTGTCATCAATGCAACAAACCTCACAAGTATGCATTTTTGTGTGGGAGAAATTGCTTGGTTTAACTCAAACTATATTAACAAAGCATTTTGTATCATGTCTTTCACATCACTCATCTGGGCTTGGAGCATGTTTCATTATGCCAAAAATGCAAGGACAGATTAAAAGCTGATGAAAATGGAATTCCCTGGATGAATCACAACACTTTATTCTTCCCACCATGCAAAATTCATGCAGTCAAGGCATTAAAATGCCCAATCGAGCACCCAGCTTTGTATTCAAAGCTGTAGAGGATGCATGAACAATCTTATACAAATCAAGGTGATCAGCAGCCAGTCTACTTTTGTACCATTCATGCATCTTTACAGCAAATGTATACTGACTTTTAAGAAAGCAAAGCACATTCTTTGTTATGGAAGGTCAAGCACTGAATTGAATGCTGAATCTAATGGTAGGCAAATCCTCTATATTAATTTTAGAAGCTTTTCTAAAATGAGATGGCAGTTTAGGCGTTCGTGTCTTATTGGACCATTTCATGTCTAGATTTGTTAGGTGATATACATGCACACAAAGAGAAGCGGAGGCCTCTAATGGCTATAAAACTAACACTGAACAAATATTTGAACCTGCTAATGGATCTTTCCATATCTCATTTCTGATTACTTTAGCACAAATACAGAGGGGATAAGATGAAACCAGAAAAAAAGGTCATCAGATTTCATTCAGAACTTACACTTTTTAAATGAAACGTGAACAGATATTTTAATCTTTGTATAGGGACATGCACAAATGGGAATTGAATATTCTACTATCCGAATTTGTACAAATAAGGAAAAACGAATGTCCAGACATTCAAATCAATACAAATACATCTGTGTGTATTTGTATGAATAATTCAGATATTTGAATGTGTACATATCTCATACGTATCCGTACGCATCCCATATATATCCTGTATGCATCCTGTTTTCATCCCATATGGATGCATACGAGATATGTAGGAGATGCATATGGGTCTGTATGAGGTGCGTATGTACCCATACAGATACGAATGCTCAAATCATTTATACCAATAACTCACAATATTCATATTCGTTTGAATTCAGAAATCTGAATGTCTGGATATTTGGTTATTATACAAATGTCGGAATTCGTATGAATTCAGACGAACAACAAATATTTTGAATATTCATGCACATCCCTATCTGTGTATGATTAGTATAGTTAGAGATTACTTTTAGTTACATTGAACAGTCTGACTGGCACAGCTATGGCCAAATCAAAGTATTCTATATCATTTTAACTGCCACTGCTTCTTTGAACAGTGTCAATGTGCGAATATCATAGCATTCAATTCATGTATGAATGTATGAATTTGTACAAATTTGTACAAATAATGTATGTTACAAATATTTGTGCACATCCCTAGTAGATACAGTAGTACATACAAGGATTGTGCTAATAGGTAGAATGGGGCAAGAGGGGAAAGAACACCGAGGGCGAATCCCCACAGCAAGCTTATTTCGAATTCAAAACATTTTCAATCCTGGCAGACCCCACGTCAGTTTGACTTAATACACTTTCTGCATGTTAAATAGCCCCAAAGCATTGTAAATGTTAATCATTTCAACAGGTCTCACTCCGGATCCCGCGGTTGATATGTGTTACATTTTTTACTGTGGGGACCCTACCATTTTAAGGGATGAGAATCCATGTTTAAGGTTTCCCTCTCCCAATAGCTTGCTTCCAAAGACATTGATTTCAGTGTAAAAATCCACCCTTAACAGCAGCACTACACTGTAGCGATGGAACCACTTCACACCTGATTAACAATGTTGCAATTTTGCGCAATTCTAAAAGTTCTGACCTTTAGAAAGGGAAAGGAAGGGAGGAAAGCAGCTAAGGTTCTGTGTGAATGTTTAAAGCAAAGGGGCTTTAGTTGCCGCTGCTGCTGTGTGCCCTCAGCAATGGGGAGAGGAGGGGAAAGAATTGCTGGCTGGCTGCCCGCTGCCATTTTTCCTCTATCCATGGAAGCGGCAGCCACCCAGCCACCCAGCTAGGCTCCGTGAAGGGGTCCCTTATGGGTGGCACGTCCATGCCAGGAGGAAGAGGGCAGGGCAGACCCAAAAAGCGGCTTTTAAAAAGTAGCCACTTGGGTTCCCCTTGAGTTACGTACGCCATGTACGATCCTCAGAATCTCAATTGAACGTGATTAAATTAGAAGTAATGGGAACAGGCAAATTCGCGTTTGCATCCTGTTCTATTATTTCGGTTTAGAGAAAGCGAAATAAGCTTGTAATGGGGATGCGGCCCTAGTTATGATCTTTGTTACTGGTGTACACAAACCATTTTTGTGAGAAATTAACATTAATGAACAGATGAAACAATCCTTAATGAACCTGAAATTCCCAGTACAGATCTATGCACAGGTTCAGCAGCTTGTGAAACAGTTTGTTCAGCCCCTCACTATATACATTGTTTGGTCTACTCAATGGAAAACAATGTTCATTTCCAGTGTCTCTGGACTCAACAGTGAAGGGACGATAATGAGGTGGTGTCACAAGCACTTCCTTGTGATTCCACAGAATTTAGAAGTAGAAATGCTCCCACTGGTTCAAATGAACAGTCCTGAACTAGTTTTATTTGGAACTAGTTTAGAATGGATCAGAGGTGTTTTGAAGTTCAGTTAGAACTCTTGCCAATTTAGTTCAGTAATGAACTTGAACTTTTTTTGGGGGGGGGGCTACCTTTGATATAGAGCAAAACAAAGTCCCTGGTTCATGACAAAGCAATTCCAAACACAACCGGTTTGGTGAATTCCTAGTTTCCATTTCTTGCCAACCAACATTATGCTCACACTATAAATAATCAATACATATTTGATTTGTTATGCTGTCTGATGGCACATAAAGCATTGATTTCCAAACATGAGGGGGGATGCCTCCTAAGGGGATTTTGGGTTTATATTGGAGAATAATCCTGATTTTTTAAAAAAGAACATAAAATTGAGCTTTGGAAATAATTGCACAACATATGATAAATATATTGCAAACTGCAAATGGAACATGATGCTAAAAGGGCAGGAATCTCTGTCAGAAATCATAATCAACAACATCATCAGCATCACACAGTCTGGTGTGATGATTGGTTTACTATTCTGACTCTCAAAAGCAGGATTACCAGAGGTATCAGTGCTATGTCATTATTGTTTAAAATAATTACATTTTGCATTCATTTCTTCCCAAGAACTTAAGATTGTAATGTATCAGTGTAACATGTATGTAGATTTCTACTACTACTACTACTACTACTACTACTACTACTACTACTACTACTACTACTACTACTACTACTACTACTACTACTACTACTGAAGTCCCTGCTCTTTTAGGGGTGTTTTTCCACTGTCACTAGAAGTACCCATTAAGTACCCATTAATGGGTACAAAAATGCCATTTAGTACCCATTAAATGGGTACTTAATGGGTACTTCTAGTGACTGTGGAAAAACACCCTAGCATAATAATCCATTTGTAGTACTTTCCAATATATTTAATATTTTTTGCCATTTTATAGTTAGCATTACAATAATTACCACTAATTATTGACTTGTAATTTGACTTTTATATTGTTATCACTGTCATGTTTAAATCAGTGGAAAAGACAGAAATCATTTCTGCAGTCCTTAAAAAATTGATGACTTGGAAAACCATTAATTAATTTCAAATCAAGAGAGCAAAAAAAAAATGAAAATTGGGAGGGAAATTAAAATTTTGTCTAGTCATTCCTATCCATTCTTCTTACAGTATTAATTACTCTGAAATATTCTTAATTTCTTTTACAAAGTTAACTTTTATTATATGACCAAATCATTTTTTGCAAGAATGTAGTTTAACTGTGTGAAGAATTAATCTTGTCTTATAGATGAATGAACAAGATCTGAGGAAGATAAAATGAATTGCTAAGTGATTGCAGTTAACCAAAAAGTTCCACTTTGCTCCCTTATGGAAAATGATGGAATATCATTTTATTGAACTCCATTATCCTAATGAGAAGATATTCTGCACTTGATCTTAGCCAAAAGGCTGGAGAAGATGTTTTAATGACTTGCCTCTGCTGCTTAATGAGAAAATTTCATAATTACTGAAACTACATCTGTTTGATTAATGAGCTTCTTGCAATATTCATGCTTATCCCTTCAACTCTGCTGATGACATATATTGCACAAGACATAGTCATGCATATAGGATATATCTTGCTTACTGTTCTCTAGTTACATTAATAAGCCATTAGTGTGAAACAGATCACAAACATTGAAATTTAGCTGATTTTCAAACACTGCCAGAAGGCGTGCATGGTTTCAAGGTGGGATTTTGAATATTTCTTAAATAAGAGTATGAGGAAACCCAGAAAATAATAATATTCTTTATTATTTAAAATCTAAAAGAGGAATCTTAAATTTCATTTCAAAAATTTATATTAAGTGAAATACAGTGACAACTCTAATGACTTGCAATGGTTGAGAGGAAGAACAGTGAGGTTGTGGTCACACCTTCACTTTACACCTTCTTCAGTTTATCTTCAGGTCTGACTGCTCACACCTTTTGATTTCTATGTATTTTATTTGTGGACTTTTCACCCTTCATTTGGATTTTACTGAATGGAAAGTCCACAAATAAAATGGATAGAAATGAGAAGGTGTAAGCAGTCAGACCTGAAGATGGACTGAAGAAGGTTTAAAGTGAAGGTATGACCATGGCCTAAATGTGCTTCTAGGCAATCAATGAGTTTCTGAGTGGGGATCCGAACTTCTTCTTCTTCTTCTTCTTCTTCTTCTTCTTCTTCTTCTTCTTCTTCTTCTTCTTCTTCTTCTTCTTCTTCTTCTTCTTCTTCTTCTTCTTCTTCTTCTTCTTCTTCTTCTTCTTCTTCTTCTTCTTCTTCTTCTTCTTCTTCTTCTTCTCCTCCTCCTCTACCCTTTCTGAATCAACAGACTGATCCAGAAAAGTCTCTGGAATAGCTGATCTTTGCTGTGGATGAGTTGATGGGGTGAGGTACAGCATGAAAATTGTGTTTTAGCCCACTCCAGCAATGGACTACTTGTAATTGTTCTGGATGATATACCAGACCAACCACTTATAGCACACAAGAAGGTGGTTCAATATTTCATTGCTATGATGCCCATTCACAGGACAAAATGCAAGATCAGTGGATATTTCAATTTGTATTGATTTTGTAAATTTTCATCCATCAATTGATTGTTGTCACCCATTTCTATATTACTTTGCTATTCTCCCCTTATTTTTTTTTAAAAAAATTACACCATGTTTAAAATGCATCTCTAAGGGTATTTTGGTATACTCTTTGAGCCAATAGCAGCCTAAAAAATTACTTGGAAATGTTAAAGCCACTGTTTAGTTCCGGTCCATTCCATACATCAGCGGTTCTCAACCTTCCTAATGCCGCGACCCCTTAATGGAGTTCCTCATGTTGTGGAGACCCCCAACCACAGGGGTAGAGCAGTTGGGAGGTGGGAGGGAAGGGCGGCGGGACACTTGTCGTGACCCCTCTGAAAGGGTAGTTTGACCCCCAAAGGGGTCCCGACCCCCGGGTTGAGAACCACTGCCATACATTGATTCAGGAGATGCAAATCAGAATTTGCAAAATTCATATCCCCTAAATACTCCTAGGAGAACTATGCTTTGAATTAGCGTGGGGGGAAAGTAGCCTATGTTGGGAAATCAATGTATAGGAACCAAGCTTTAGTCCAATTAAAATTAATTGTTAAAAAAAACCAAAAACCAAAAACACTAGAATAGTGTTGTGCCATGAAAATCTCAAAAAGTAGAAACATTGCAAAAAATCCTGGAGAAGGGTAAAGCACACCAGAGGCCTATTCACACTAGGCCCATGGAATGCAATTAGGCAAGTCCTGGCACAGAGGAGTCACTCTCCTGGGTGGGCAGTTCCATCCAGAACCATCCTAGCCCATCCCAGGGCCGCCTAATTGTGTTCCGGGCGTAGAGCACAAAATCGTGCCCTATACCTGTCCCAATCTGTCCCCAGCTGTACGGCAGGGAGCGTATTTGCACGCTCCCTGCCAGATAACTGCAGGCCCTTCCCCCTTCCACATGAGCCTAGAATCCTTGTGCTCAGGAAAATGAGAATATATATTTGTGACTATATCTAAGACCATCCCTTCATAGACACAACAGACCACAATTAATCAATGCATGCAGGTCTAAACTTTGGTTGCTGTTGTGAGGAAATGCAACTTGTGATAGCTCTTAGTTTTGTGAATGTTTGTATGATGTGTTTTTTCAATTTCCTTCATTTATTGATTGCTACATGTCATGAATTCTACACCACCAAATCCAAAAGGTTTCTGCCTCTCCCAGTTTATTTTATGTCTTCGTAACATCCACTAGAACCAGGGTAAGAGAGTTGGATATGACAAGGGGAAGTATTTCTTCACCCAGAGGGTCATTGGTTTATGGAATTTGCTGATGGAATAGGTGGTGACAGCTACCAGTCTAGATGGCTTTAAGGAAGGGTTAGACAAATTTATGGACAACAGATGTATCAATGGCTACTAGAATGAATGCCTAGGTACATCTTTCAGGCTGGTGGGGGAGCAGGATGCTTCTAAGACCATTTACTGGGATTCGAGAGCAGGAAAAGGTTTGTCCTTGTCTCTGCTTGAGATGTCCATGAGCATTTGGTGGACCACTGTGTGCAACAAGATGCTGGACTAGATGGGCTGTGGCCTGATCCAGCAGGGCTTTCCTTATGTTCTTATCCTAACTAGTCCATTTCATGTATTCTACTTAGTTCCAATAGAAGAGTATAAAAATCCAACAGTAACCAAGGAAAATAAATATATATATTTTTAAATGAGCTTACTGCAAAACCTTTGCAATTAGCTGGGCAAGGGAGGAGACATAGATGGATGATACATTCTACTAAGTGTTATATTGAAAAAATGCCAATAGAAGTTGATTAGAAAGAGGGGCTTTGGTTTGTTGGAAAGGAAAGAAAGGAAACAGTGATAAATAGTACTTGGATATTGTCATTCTGAGAACTGAAATAATTCAGAAACACAGTTTGTATGACTCTTTGAGGGGGGGGAAGGGCAAAACTTTTACAGCTCATTAGCCTCAATAAATTAAAAGCCACTTTTAAAAGGGGAAGTTATTCTTCACAATATACAGAGGATGTGAATGCATTAATCATTACGGACAACTGCAAACTCTTCCTGCTTTTGCTTTGTATGTCCAGGGAGGAATATTCCCCACCCCCCATCTTCTCCCTCATTTACAGAGTGAAACAAATATAAGGATAAAAGCCCCATCTGCTGATCCTCACCATCTGCATAAAGGAAAAGCTAGAAATGATGTCTGCAGATAGGGGCAAGGGGAGTTCGGCTCAGCCATGTTTGAGGTTTGAGAGGTAACTAGACTATTGCTAGGATGCAATGTTATCAAACGTTTGCATTGGCTCCACAATTTTCAAATACAGTTACATTTCTAATGTATTGATTGAGGGTAATCAGGAGGGGATCTCTCCTTCCTTCCTTCCTTCCTTCCTTCCTTCCTTCCTTCCTTCCTTCCTTTCCTTCCTTCTGCTCTGCCATGATTGATTTGCACTGGCATTGGCTAGGTAAAGCAATATCCCTACTCCAAATTGTCCATTCCCTACTTTGCCCAAACCCAAGCAAAATACGGCAAGATTGATGGTTCATCCATTTAGAAAATCAGCTGCTATAAGATCCTTCCAAATCCTTCCCTCCACCCATTCTCCAGATTTTTAAAAATGTTATTTTAGAAGTAATTTACAATGACCTGCTTTCTCTAGGATCTGTCATGTCCAGAGTAGGTGGTAACAGCAAAGCACTTGCATACGCACAAACCCAGCTAGCAACAGCAAGATGCCAAGTCAGTTTCCAGAATTCTTGGGGAGAGAGAATATGCAGAGTCTAACAAGCGAAGAGTCGGGGTACCAGAGAGTCATCGTAAGCCAGGAAGTCAGTCAGGAGTCAAGAATCAGGGTCCACAAGAGTTGGGGGTTGCCAATGAGATCCTTTGTTTGCAACGGCGGGTGCAGCGTTGGGCATTTCTTAAGTAGGACTTGCAGAGCCATGTCCCCACCAGCACAGCTGTTTTGCATGGAAGCAAGCCAAGCAGCACAGCTATTGTCATTCTCTATGGAAAGAACTTGGCTCTGGGCATTGTGTATCATCTGAGTCCAAACTGTCCCCATCTGGGGGGACAGAAGCAGTTTTCAAGTTTGGCCCCTGAGGCACGCCTCCCTCACTTTGGCTGGCAGGGGCAGGGATTTCCTCCAAGGAATCAGAGAGGATATGAGGCATTTTGTTGACCAAGATAGTTGGCTGGCTCTGGTTGAAAGGAGACCATTCTAGCTAATTCTGCTATGGCTAAAATGGTTGTGTAGTACCTAATGGTTATATTACTGTGATTTGTTTTCTTGAAACTATAATATTCTTATGAATATAATATTCATATGAATTCAGACATTTGTACATGAATCAAATGTTATGACATTCATATATTAACATTCGTACAAATTGTTCAGAAATCTGTGAAACTGGGGAGGTGGGAAAGCGGCTGCACGGGCTGCTTCTGAAACGGATCCAGAGTGCATTTGACATGGATCGAGAGTGGAGTAAAAGTGGATTCAGGTCAGATTTTACACTTTTAGAGTGGATATGTTACAAAATACATATAGATATGTACAGTATAATATACGTATGTGTTCATTTTGGATACATATCAGATAAGTATCAGATATGTATTAGTTCGTCTAAGATATTCGTACAAATACATTCGTATCAACTAGAATGCTACCACATTCTATAGGGATCTATTTGAATGAACATGAATTTTCTAACATTTGATTCGTTATGAATCAAATGCCAAAAAAAACACATTTGTGCACCCTATTTAGGGACCTTTCCCACCGGACTAATAGAAGAAAGCGAAAGTGTGAAAGCTGGACAAAGCAATGCCAGAAATGTGTAGGGTCTTCTGAATTTCATATTAGAGATGTACTGAACCAGTCCAAACATGAACCAGTCTGGATTAGTTTGGATTTGAATTGAATTCAAGTTCAGGGAGATTGGTTCCAAAATACTGGGTTGGTCCAGTAAAACCAGGCTTAGTTTGAATCAAACAAGTTTGTGTTTGGTGTTATTTTGCACTTTTAAGAGGTGTTTTAAAAGGAAAATAGGTCTTTTTTTGTTCGGGTAGATACTGTGGATAGCTAGAAAAAACAAGTACAACTAAATATTCATTAAAAGCACAAATGACCAAAAGGGAACATTAAAGAAGCCTTGGAAGACCAGTGGACGTCAACTAATATTCATTAATCAATGGTTTATACCTAAGATAATTTCTTTATGGGAACCTTAATGATGATTTTTTATGTTTGCCTCAGAAAATAATAAATTAAACAGAAAAAAAGAAGCACAAAGGACAAGGCTTAAATTTTGATTCAGAGATCAAAATACCTGGAAAACTTGGTGATGGTTGGAAAAGTAGACAGGGAAACAAAAATAACCTGGCCAGCTAATAGAAGCAATGAAAACCTCCCTGGCAGACCAAAGAAACATTGCAGGAAGACATTCATTTTAGTCTTTGTAAATGTAATACATTTCTTTGAATAAAACTGTGATAAGAAGAAGAGTTTGCTTTTCTATCCTGCTTTTCTCACCCGTTTAAGGGGACTCAAAGTAGCTGACAAAGCTTTTCTATTCTTCTCCCCACAACAGAACACCCTGTGAGGTAGGTGAGCCTGTGAGAGCTCAGAAGAGAGCTGTGACTAGACCAAGGTCACCCAGCTGGTTTCATGGGGGAGGGCAGAATTGAACCCGGTATTCCCAGATAAGAGTCTAGCTCCCTAACCACTAGACCAAACTGGCTCAAGCTGGAAGATGCCATCTATTATTATACTTTATGTCCAAGGGAAAGCACCATGGGAATACATAAGCTCTTGAGCTGCAATGCCCCATAATCTTTGTTTAATTTGTTTAGCAGCCACAGGTGATTCCTTAGAGAATAAACAGTCAGGGTAGAGGCCTATGTGTGAATTTTCGGGGCTAATTAATTTATATGAGCTTACATAAGGTATCCTCAGTAAGGTTTCTCAACAGTCCATTAGAATACTTAAATATATAAACATTTAAGCGCTTTTTATTTACAGGAAACCAAAGGGCATTGCCATGTTTCTAACAAACTGTAGTGAGTGAGTCAGAGTTTGGGACATTTAAAGAGTTCCTAGAAATTTAGTCTAGAAGCTAAGCAAAACCTCAGTTTATATGGTGATTATGTTTCCGGAAAGTGGTGCATAAACGGAAACAGTATAAATTGAGCAATTGACTTCATTGCAAAGCAGGGGATTAGGTCAAATGCAGCAAAACGCTTCATTGATTTACATCGCTCCTTGGCTTACACTGGATTAACTGATCCAGTTGACAACTCCATTGACTTGAATGTGGAATTGGCCTCTCAGTGCAGGTCAATGGAGGAAAGGAAACCCCCATTGACTTGTGTTGGGTTGACTGATCTGCTTGAAAACTTAAATTGACTTGAATGGAGGACCGGCCTCTCAATGCAAGTTAAAAAGTTGAAAAGAACTATGCCAAAGAGGGCAAAGCACAACCAACTCAACGATCAATCATGGGAACAGTGCCAAAACACATAAATGCAAAGTCTGACTCCTGTGTAGATGCCTACAGAAATGCACCACCATACCCAGACAAGATTTTATGAAGACTGCAGTCTGGCACACACATATGCAAGCCAAGATGCCAACACCCCATGCTACCCCCAAGACAGGAGTTCAGTGATACAACTCAGGGGATATGATGGGAAGGAAAATGTCTCCTACCTCTGATGCCTGCTGGAGGATGAAAATAGAAGACAGAGTGGCAGAACCTCCCCCAATAGATTTTCTTTTCAAAATGTGTGCACAGGAGAAAAGAGTTTCTACACAGTATGTACCAAAATAGTATGCACAATAAAGTACCTTCTCACCTCAAAGCATTCAGCAACCCAGTCACTCAGTCTCCAAATGCAACACACACCATGCACAACACATACTAGCAAACAGACCCAACAGAAGCACACAACAATGGCCCACTCCACACACTCCACTTTGCTCTAAGGCAGTGATGGCGAACATTTTGAGCTCAGTGTGTCAAAATTCGCAAGAAAGCCTACCTTAACTCGGGTGCTGTGTCACTTCTAGAAATATCCATAATGTGATATTTGTAGCTCTAGTAAAGAAGTTATATTTTTGATATACGTATTTTATTAAAAGCAAAAACAAATAATTCTTTACATTAGTGACTTTTGTTGCTGAATTCAGTTTGCTAAATCTTAAATTGAAAGTTGGTATTTAGTACACTTCAAGAACAAGCAAGCACTACACGCCCAGGTGCCAGGGTGGCCAGGTGTGTCACCCAAAAGGACTTGGTGTGTCACCTGTGACACGCGTGTCATAGGTTGGCCATCACCGCTCTAAGGAGTCGAAACTCACATGCAAAGCCACATTCTCGTGACTTTCAGACACCGTTATTGTTTTGGTATGTTCTTTTACATTTGTTTTTTAATGTTGTAACCTGACCTGAGGTCTAGGGTTACAGGGCAGGATAGATATATAAATAAACAAGCAAGCAAATGATCAAAGTGGACACCCAGACCACCAACATTCGTATCATCAAATTCATATCTGACATTCGTATGAATAATATAGATATATTTGCATCAGTTCAAATTTTAATACATTCATTTTTTCTCTATTCATACAGATATTTGAATATTCAATTTGAATTGAATGTTGAAAATTGTATTCATGCGCATCCTAGTTCCAAGCCTTTTCTAATCCATCTTTTCTAGCATAGAATGTTCAGGAGATGGCTGAAGGACAGCCTAGAGTGTGAACAATCCCACCTCAAAGCCTTTGTTGTTTTGCTGTATCTGATTACAGCCTGCATGTTGTAGAACACAAAATAGACCAGAACTCATTTGTGTGCAAGTTCAGAGTTTAATGACTGAGGCTGAAGGCATTTTTGGAAAAAAAGATGTAATGCCTGCTGGAATATCTGTGAATGGTACTCCTCTAGCTTGAATCTGTAATACTCATATGAATTTATTTCACTTATAATACACCTCTGTGAGTAAAGTTCTAAATGAATGTTGATTGTAATATATCAATTTGGAGTTGATGGTGAAATAATATTACAATAAAGAACATTTTAGTTAAGCCAATAAGGACAGGTGTGTAAATTTCCTCTAATCTCTTTGAGTAGCCTCCCCATGATTATGTTCATCCGAGAATGATCTACACAATATTAATGCTTGTTTATGTAAATTCCAAGTTAGAGGCAGTTTAGCAGAGAAGCAGAAAAGCGCTTCTCTGCAAAAGTGCTACTAAACATTGTAGCATCTTTGGTTAGCTTATTCCACCCCGGCTCCTCTACAAGCAGCTTCTGAAGTTTGCCAGCTAAAAAGCTAACACAAATGAAACTAGGAAGGAGCCTTGTGCCCTCCAAAGCAATGTTGTAGCAAAACCTCAGTGAGGTCTCCCTTCAGTCACATTTTTTAAATTTTATTTATTTATTATTTATATTTCTATCCCGTTCTATATCCGAAGGTCTCAGGGTGGGTAACAACCTTTAAAGCAGCAAATTAAACAAATCACTATAAATTAAAACAATAAAATACATAATAATACTTTTAAAAATTCAACATATTTTAAATATCCTAAATATTTAATTAGTAGTATCTACAGTGGGGGAAAAGTAAAATCACCTTAGCTTAGGGTTAGAGGGCAAAGAGTTGCGCTTTCACAGCCTTCCTGAATATATACAGGGAAGGGGCGTGACATACATCAAGGGGAGACTATTCCATAACTTGGGGGCCATTACCGAAAAGGCCCTTTTCTGGGTGTCCACCCGTTTCACTACTGAAGGCAGTGGGACAATCAGGAGGCCTCACCTTCTGATCTTAAGGCATGGGCAAGTCGATATGGGAATAGGGATTCCTTTAGATATTTGGGGCCCAAGTCATTTAGGGCCTTGTAAGTCAGAGTTAACACCTTGAATTGGGCTCAGTAGTGAATTGGCAACCAGTGCAACTCTTTTAAGACCGGCATGATGTGCATCCGGCTAGCTGTTCCGTTCAGCACTCTAGCGGCTGCATTTTGCACTAGCTGCAACTTCCAAACTGTTTTCAAGGGCAGCCCCATGTAGAGTGCATTACAGGAGTCCAGTCTAGAGGTTACTAGAGCGTGGCTAAACTTTGGTCATGTACATGAAGCTATGGCTGAAGTCACTGGAAAGAAATCAATTCTAGTCCCATTTCTATAATTGGATCTGTACTGAGCTTAATTTTCCGAAACATTGCTAAATTTATCCAAAAAGATGAATCATTGTTCTTTATTATTGTTCTTTTGATACATTCTGCTTTCTAGAAAGAGGGGGTGAGAGAGAAAAGGGCAGGTTGAGAGAGAGGGAGATGGGATTCTTTATTGCTTAGTTTGCTTGCAACAGGAGATATCTAGCTGTATATTTTCATAGGAAACTGATAAGTCCAGTCTAGTAGACAAAATCAGAATGATGTAACTGGTTTCCCACTGAGATGGAAATCTAGCAAAATTCCAATACTATCATTTGTCCCTAATGTAGTGGAATTAACTTTTACCCTTCAATAACCTTTATAGCATTTTTAAAGAGGTATTGATGTTATGAAAGCTCTTCAGCTCAGATCTCAAAAGAGCTGGAAACCAGTTTCAAGTTCAACAGGATTTTGTGACCTGCAGTGATTTTGTCTTTGCTGTCTACCAGGCAAAGGCTTTTGTGAACTATATATGACATCTGGGTATCTGATATCTATCCCCATGATCTTCCCTGACTCCATCCTTTTTCAGAAACTGCTGATTGTTCCAGCCCATACTCTATTTTTTTCCCCTTTGAATTTCATCTTAGACTCTCGTTGTTTGGGCAATGAATGAAGAGGGCTATCTTTGATAGACGGCAGGCTGGTAAAGACCCGGTGCAGATCACTGGTACTTTGTAGGTACAGACTGGAACAAGCAAAAAATCCCTCAGTTCCAGAAACCATAGGAATTGGCTGAGCATATTTGTCAAGAGTCCTATATCAAGAACCTAATCTCTTTGCGGAAAAGCACAGGAATGGCAACAACGTTTTGCTTCAGTGTAACAATAGTTGAATTTTATTTGCTTGTCATCAGTCCTCCTTCCTTCGAAGATGCGGTAGTCGCAATGCCCAGCCAAGCTCAGGCAGGCTACCTGGCCACAAGCAGCTAGTGAGGATGCTGAGCCTATACTTGCAAGTGACGGCAGCTCAGGCTTGCAGCACGCCAGGCAACACCTTTCGCCGACCGGTCCGAGATGGGAGCGTGAACAGCTGTACAAATCAGCTAGAATCCACACCTGTCACCTGAGAAGAAGAAGGCATGACTCTGACCTGCCTATTTAAGGCAGAATATTCTGATAAGCTTTGTTGCAGACAAACGCTCATAAAGCTGCAACTTTGGCATTCCGTGACCTTGCTTCTTGATTTACTACTGAACACTCTGATCTTCGACCCTGGAACTCTCTTGATGACGTGTGGAGCCCAAGCTTGATTAATGCACCTGTTGTAGCTTTAATATCATATGTGTAAATATTATATAATGTGTTGAGGGTAAATGGCATTGACCAGGAGGGCTGGTAAAGAGAGAAGGAGGGGCTAAGCCCAGCTCAATTAGCATATTGAAGAAAGGGGGGCAGCCCAGAGAGAAACTAGCCAATCAGAACTGAAGGAACCCTGGCAGAGACTATAAAAAGGGCCTTCCTGTCAGAGCCGTGTTCTGTGACTGGGGCTAGACTTAGGAAGAAGTTAGACAGTGCAGAATCTAGATAGGGATTAGTCAGGGTCCTGAGTTAAGAAAATAAGTTAATGTGAACTGCTTGTGTTGAAGTTGAACTAACATAAGAGTTGTAAACAAAGTTACATTTGTTCCAGAGATACTCTGCTTGAGGCCTGTTACTGGCTCAGACACTCAAGGGAAGGGGGAAGTGTTGTCATAGAGACGTAAGGGTGACTGTGTTACTAAAGTTAGAAGCTCGGTGATGACGAGAAAAAAAGACTCAGAGGCTTACTTAAAAAAGGAACTTGAAGTCCGTGGCTATAGTGGCTGGACTGAAGTGAGTTGGATGCCCAGCTGGGGCCCAGTAACTGGTGGCCACCAGCCACGGGCATCACATGAAGCGTTTAACTCTAAAGCCCCAAAGGTACTTTGATTTGGACTTTTGCTGTTGCTGACTGTGGCTGTTACTGCTCTTCTGTGCGAGTGCATGTGTTTGCTCTCCATACCTTGTCAGCTGGAGACACGACAGCTTGAGAGAATTTTCATTTCATACTGTGATGGATGACAGGGGTGGAGAGAGTGCCTTGCTACCCAAGTTCTGAATGGCCCTAACTCCAAAGTTTTCAACAGCAAAACAGCATAGGCACTGGTTAGAAGGAGCACCTTCTCCCATTTAGTGCTACCCAAGTATTGAGATCTCAAGGACAGTATCTTCTTATGTGTTCTTCTCTCTTAGACGTACAAGGGCAGGGACACCCTAGAGGGCTTTTTCTGTTGTGGCCCCCAGAAAAAGGAACCTCCTTATGGAGGTTTACCAGGTACCTATATTATATTATTATTATTATTATTATTATTATTATTATTATTATTATTATTATTATTATTTTTATTATTATTATTATTATTATTATTATTATTATTATTATTATTATTATTATTATTATTATTATTATTATTATTATTATTATTATTATTATTATTAGTTTATTTCTACAGCGCTGTCCATGTACTCAGCGCTTTACAGATGCAAAACAATATATATATATAAAATATAAAAACCTGCTGAGGGCGTACAATCTAAAAACAAAATAGTAACAATAGCAGCAATTAGCAATTAACAAGAACAAATAAGTTAAAAATACAAAAAGGATAAAACAACAATAGGCAGTATCTCGTTAAAAGATCATCTACAGAGAGCCAGGAAATGCTTCCCTAAAGAGTGTGGTCTTTAATTCAGATTTAAAGGATGATAAAGAGGAGATGGCACGCAAAGGGGGGGGCAATAGGTTCCAGAAATAAGGGGAAGCATCTGATTAAAAATTTCATTACTGTGACAGATCATGGGAACTTTTCATGAAGGGTGGGATGTAATATTCTTAAATAAATAAATAGACTTAAATTACTCAAGCATGTGTTCTTCAAGAAGTGAAAACAGAAGCATAGGCTCCAACTTTTCAGAAGAAGTGCAGCTTTTAAAAGGCATCTTGCTTCGTCTAATGTAGGGGAGTGCATCTGAGCTCTCTTTGATCTTGTGGTTAGAGTGGTGGGCTCATATACTCAATGAATTTGATTCTGCACTCCTCCACAAAGCCAAGTGGGTGGCCTTGGGTTAGTCACAGCTCTCTTCTGAGCTCTCACAGCCTCACCTACCTCACTGGGTGGTCTGTTGTGGGGAGAATAATAGAAAAGCTTTGTCAGCCACTTTGAGTCCCCTTAAGGGTGAGAAAAAAGGGGGGGTAGAAAAGCCAACTCCTCCTCTGCCAGCTTCTGTTTGTGCAGGAGAGGGAAGAAGTGGCAATTGGAAGAAAGTGTTTTCCCTGCAATGAATAGGGGAATTTCCCTGTAATCTCAGTTTACTGCTAGGAAAGACCCACACTTCCAATTACTTCTCAAGAGCTCAGATATGCCCATCTGCACTAGAGGGAAGCAGGGAACTGCACTTTTATGGGCTCCTGCAAGTTGGAGGGCACATAAAAGTACAGATATAAAACCTAATCAAGGAAGAAAAAGCACATTTAAAAACTCAGATGTAGTTTATTGATTAGTCAATAAGGCCATATTAATTTCAGTTACAAAGCTATGCAATATGAGTATGACAGAGGTTAGTAAAACAAAATGAGATAAAATTAAAAAATGGCAGTTAGAATTACCTAAAATGAATTAAATGAATTAGATTTCAATTAATTTCTTAATACAAATAAATCAGAATTATCCCAAACTTGACCCTAGAGTGAATTTCATTGTGTCACACACAAAAGAAACCTCTAATAGTATGAAGATACATAAAACTCAGAAATATACCTCTCTCTTCTGATGTGTATATCCTTGTTTCTAATAAAGGTTATTCTCAGTTCTTTTACACGTTTTGTGATACTAAAAACAGAGTCCTCTGTAAATGTCATTGTGTGTGTGTTTTTGCATATTATGTTCTGCATAAAGAATAGGGCTCATGTTAATATAGGCTGTGCCCACACTGGGCCAATACACCAGATTAGAGGGACCTGTGGGACGCATCATCCAAACTAAACAATGGACTCCCAGGAGGCCATGCCCCCCAGTAGACCCTTTTATCCACACTAGATGAGAGCTGGGGGTGCGCTATGGTGCAAACATGTCATCAAGCCCTCCCTAAGCACGAGCTATTTATAAGCCATCCAAAATGCATTGTATTCTGTGATACTGGTCCACAGTCCACTTGCGGACAGCGTGTGAGACATAGATCAAGCCCAGCAACATTTTTCTAGGGAACCAGAAGCAGCTTCTGAGTGCCCGACCAAAGCAGCCCCTCCCCAGCATCTGAAACTGGGTTGGACAGCCCTTAAAGTGGGCTTTAGATAACTTGACCCATCATGGACAAGATTTACCTAGATTGGTCCAATACACTGTCTGAATATGGGCTTAAAAATGGCCTGATTCTTTCTGTTCTGCCACTGCCTGCAATCATTCTCAAACCTTTTTATTTTGTTTTGTTTTTTTATACGTCTATGGGGTTATATTTGTGGTAGCTTGTTCTGGTATAAAATGATGCACTGAAAAAGGTCAGTAACAGTGGCAGTGGTATATGTTTCCTTTAGACCAGAGGTTCCCAAACTTCTTTTTCTTGATTGCAGTAAATTTTACTGATTTCGGTGGACCCCCTGCTGCTACATATTCTACCATATTCCCAAAACTCTTCAAAAAATGTGAAGATTAGATCTAACGATGGAAATTTGCATCGCGGCTGAGTTCCAACCCTAAATTTGGAGTGGTAAAAATATGCAAGTTTTTACAAGTAACTTCTTGTAAAAACTGACCTTCTTAAAATATTATCTGCCTACATTGATAGGTAAAGCCAAGCCAACATTTTTGTTCTTTACCATCAAAACCAGATAAATTTTTGTGGACCCCCACTTACAACTTGTGAACACCCCTTTTTTCACGCCAACGTAGACCCCCGTCAAGTCTCCTGTGGACTCCTGGGGGTCCACCTGGGCCACTTTGGGAATCACTGCTTTAGACACTTGCCAACAGGCTCAATAATGATTCCATTTTCTGAAAACAGTCAACAGAACATGCAGGTAAAGCTGACAAATGCCCATAGAGAACACCACACTGTTAACATAGAAACTGAGTGGAAAGCTTTTCAGTGCATATTTTTGCTTCATCTCCCCAATTGCCTTGCTGTGATTATTGATGGTATTTATTTGAGTTTAAACATGTTACACTGGGGAAAATTTAGAGTTAGAAAACATCACAACTCCTGGAGCAAAATCTGTTCAAAGAATGGGAAAATCCTCCCAATGACCTTACCTTCTTGCTCTAGTTACCATGAAATCAAAATGGCAGATGACCTGTTAAGCAATAGTTACAGCAAAAGCCTAAATACATCCACTTATAAGTAAGGCCTGTTTCTATTGTACTCTCATATAATTGGTTATATGGATTTGCTTATCAATTCAGTTCTGTTGTCATAGGGCTTTTTTTCCACTAGGTCTTAGGACCCTTCTAAGACCCCATTAGGAACCCGATTGGTACCTGATTGGTACCAATTGGGAAGACCCTGTCCCCACCTGAACCCCATTGAAGGCCCCATCTGCAAGGACCTTTCCCCACAAGGGCAGGGAAAATACAGATTTAATGGGTCCTTCAGGCCCTTAAATCTGGATTCCGTGTGGACCTGATTAAAGATGTCCACAGTGGGGTCTTCAGGCATCTTCAAGATCCAGATCTCCAGGAGGACCCCATCTCAAAGATCTGGATCTTGAAGATCTGGATCTTTGACTGTGCATTGAAAAAGAGGGATAAATAAGGAAAAAGCTGAACACATTATTTTGCTGAAATTTCAGTCAAGTTGATTGAAATGCTAACAAACAGAGCAGTCTTATTTTCAGCCACTTGGCTTCTGTGGGGAGATGTGTTATCTGAGGTAGGATTCACATGACAACTTATGGTGCAATGAAGGAACCCCAAAGGTATGGAGACTGCACAGTCCAGCACCCATTGGACCACCATCATGCCACAATAGGAGAGAGAGCACCGTTAGAGTAGACATGGGCAAGAACAAAAATCATGTGTTCAGTTTGAAATCAAATGAATGTCCATTTGTTCAGCTCAACAGCGAGCCATTTAATTGAACAAATGGTTTTGTATGTTCAATTTTAAAATTATTCAAAAGCAAGAAAATATATTTTTTCCATTAAAAAAGAGCCATTTTTCACGACAAACATGAACTGTTTGAATGAATTGTTAATGTTAATAAGCAGGGGACTGGTTCAGCTCAGTCAAATGTATTGATATTTGAACAACTGCATGTTTAGTCCGATGCAAATAACTTCAAAAATTAACTATTTGATCACATTTTTAAACAAATATGAGCTGAACTTTGCACAGTATGCAAACACAACAGTTTCTGACTTTTTTCTCTATTCTTTCTGTGCTGCTCTCAGTCCACAACCCTTTAGTGAAGTGTAGAAAATGACTGTCTTCTAGGGACAAATAAACCAGGAACATGGGAAAGTGTGTGTAATGAATTTTATTGCTATTTTTGCTATATCTGTTCTAGATCATTGTTTCTTTGAGACCTTATTAGTATTTTAGAGAGGAATTGTGCAAAGGAGTGACACTATGGCTGTGTCCCCCTGGGCACTTTAATCCAAATTCGATTCCATGGCCACTGTAATTAATCCGAATCAAATCCGAATTCAGCACGCAGAAGCTTAGAAACACTTGAATTGATACATTTGTAATCGCAAAAGGGAGAGGTGTGAAAAAGGAAATAATTCTGCTTGCGTTTGAAGTCCCTTCCCTTAACGTTTGCATCTTTTATTGCAGGCAGAGTTTGCATGAGGGGGATTTAAAAGTCTTGTTTGTAAGGTTTAAAAATAGTCCCATAACCAGGACTAAAAAAGCAGCATAGGGATGGCTATATTTGGATTAACTGACAAGAACACAATCTAGATTAAAAATAGTCCCAAAAATAGTCCAAAAGGGACTAAACCAAGACTCTGCATGGGGACACAGCCTATATAAGCAGGAGAGAGGAATCAGTTTGGAGTCGGGATCCTGGGAGTTGGAAGAATTTAAAACAGACTGAGGTTTTAGAGAGCTGGAACAGACTTAGTGGTCTAGTAGGGTAGTTTAAATATTCTGTGTTGTGAGAGAGTCTGTGGGTTGTTCTATAAAGACAAAGGATCAGTTGGGTAAAAAAGGCAAAATTAAGGCAAAAAAGACATTCGGGTAGATCTGACTCAGATAATTAGATAATTATTCTACAGGTAATAGAGAAGAGGGATTTTTTTTAATATTATAGTTTTGTATACATTTTAATTGTTCATATCTTTTATGGTCCAATACAGTCTTAAAATCACATGCACCTGGACACAATGCTGAAGTATCTAACAATTAAATAAAAAGTCTGACAACCCATGAGCTAGGACTGAATAATTGCAAGAAAGTTAAAATTAAGACAGTGAAAATTATACTCCATAAATAAATGTTGCTTGGACATGTTTGACAAGCTCCTTGTGTTTGCAGTTGTAAACTATCAGCAGGTTTCCCCTGATGGGTCATCATTTGTGGATGGCAGGCATGTTCTAAAACAGCCTTCTCCTAGCCTGTCTCTTCTAGATTGACTACAGCTCTCATCAGGCCCTGGCATCATGTCTCAAGTAAAGCAGCCTTAAATCCAATGGGAGTTATGGTCCAAAGCCAAATCTTTTAAGATATTGAGAGGTTTGTGGCAGGATGTTCACTATAGCCTCCCTGTATCTTCTCACAGCAGGCTACATTAATGTAATTTTTATTAGCTTGAATAAAATGCTGAATGATTATATAATCTTTTCAGACAATCTCTGTGTTGACACCAGTATTATGATAGCATGTGAAGATTTTATTATTAAAGACAAAGATATACTGTAGCTTTTGGAGCTATAATTGAACTGAAATTATATGGAGCCTGGAATGAAAATTCTCAGTCCCTCTGAGCATTTCAAATACTGTAACCTTCTTTAGATACCTCTCCTCCGTGCAAGGGAAATTACCCCAGCTGCCTCCCTGAAGGACCTGCTTCTAAACAAGTAGAGGGACCAGTCTAGGAATGCTCTTCTAATTTATTCCAGGGCATAAAATAGCATCAATCTGGGCTTGTGTATGTCAGAAGATAAGCAAATATCTTGTCATCAGCAGACTATGTACTGATAATTATATTTTAGGAGGCACCGAAATTCACTTTCTCCCACAAATGCTATCTTGGGAAAATGCTTAAACAACTGCATATAAATGTCTATAATTAAATATGTAAATAAAACTTCTACTTTTCAAGCTAGTGGGAGTGAAATGTGTTCAGCCATCAACGCAAAATTCTCACAGTTAGTGTTCTGGAAAGACTCAGCTTAGCAGACAATGCCCAAATCCTTGCTTTAACCTTCGTAATTATACACAAAATGTAATGCAGATTTTGTAAATGGGGTAGATCAATGTAGCCTACAATGGGATTTAGTAATAGTCACTAAAAACAGTCTTGAGGGAGTCTCATATCCCAATTTTTGAATGGCTTTTTGTTGTCAGATTGTATTAGTTACTTCCTTGAAAACTTACAGAGCCATAAGTACATTCGCTCTTTGTAGATTTTAACTATTCAATTCCATGTAAGTGCAGGGAAGAGTTAAATTGTTCTTAACAGATTAACTAGATGTGGAGCTTAAAATAAACATAAATCCATCTTTGAAAGATGCTTTAAGAGGGACTTTACTGGTGCTGTTTTCTTCCTACAGGTTCAAGTTGTCTGATGAGTCTAACTTTTTGCATTCAGTTACCTATCAATCAAATTAATTATACTATTGAACTTGGTTACATTCACGTCTGCTAAACTGAGCACAGCTAATAATCAGAAAATAATCAAAAATAAAGAAAAAAAGACTAAGAAAACATCCATTCTAAAGTCAGTGAGGGCTGTTTCTCCAACCCAGACATCAACAATTTTATAGTAATAAGCTGATTTCTATAGGTTCTCTAATTACTACATCCTTGCTAATGTCCTAAAAAATTGCAGCTATAGAACTGAAGACCAAAGAATAATCAACAATTTAGAACAGTTCGGAGAGGAAAAATATAGTTGGTGTATTGTAAATATTTGGATATTATTTGAGTGTACAGTATTTGGAATTCTAATTCTATGCAGAGTCAATGAACCACTGCACATGTGCAATAATCAGTATGACTGAATGTCTCCCTGCCTTAAAGAATGCAAACAGAAGCAGAACTTTATCCCCCTGCTGGAGGTGGGGCAAACTGCTTGAATGGTCAGAGCTCTTGTTCAACCCAGAAGCAGGAGATGCACCACACATGGTCTGCCTCCCATCCTTGGAAGTTTCAAAGATGGCCAGGGCAGCACGCCTGTGCAGAAAGCCACCTGATGGCCAGAGCTGCCAGGAGCAGCCCTGGCCAATCAGGAGGCACGCAGGACGCAGGCACATTGCATCCTGGGTTCCCGCAGCCAGAATTGGGGCGACCACGACCAGGTAAGGAGGGGATTTCGCTCAGTCTCCCCTGGGTAGGCTAGGGAGGGCTTTGGAGAAGCTCCCCCTGGCTCCAGAAGTGGTGATTTAATCCGTCCTTCCACTGCATGTGTGAAAGGATGGGGGTGGTTAGATGCTGATCTATTAGATGCGGATCTACACCCGTAAATCCGGATCTACCATGCATCCGGATTTAGTAAAACCGGGTCTACTGGAACCCGGATTTACTAAATCCGAATGAGGTAGATTTGGACTTATTAAGGCAAATGTGGAAGCAGCCTTTGTCTTCTCCTTGAGATGCCTAGAAACAACCAATGAGCGACTGTGTGCTACAAGATGCTGAACTAGATGGGCTGTGGCCCAATCAGCAAGCTCCTCTTGTGTTCTTATATTTTAAAAATACATTTTACACTTTACTTTACATTACATTTCGCACAGGAAATGCCAGAAACCTAAAAGCTGTAATTGTAGATGTCTGGTTAATTCTACCATAGGAAAGGCCCAGCTGTGGGTCATAATAAGATAACATTTTGTTTTCAGGACCCACAGCAGGACCTAATCAGATGATCTCATGACTCTTACAGTCTTGTAACAAAAGAAGACATTACTTTTGGTAGATTGTGGTTTTACCCTCCATGTAACAAGAAGCCTAGGACTCTTCGCCCCCACCCCCAAAAAGCTTAACACTATGTGCCTGTTTCAAGTTGTATTCCAAAGGTCTCTTCTGTATCATTAGCTGTAGCAGCATGACAATCTAAGCAGTTAGAAATCCTGCCCATGGATTTGAACTCTACAGATGCATCCCAGAATCAGCTCCTGCCAAGTTCCTGCCACCTGAACAAATTGCACATGATTAAAACCATTTGTGCTCAATCCTTGGCAAACCAGTAAATACAAATAAAGTTAATGTGACAAAGCATTTCCAGAGCTCTTCTCATCTCTCCGCCCCCAGTGCTTTCAACACAACACAACATTTCCCCATAAACCTCAACTGATCTCTCAGATATCTCTACAAATAGTAACACAGCAGGGCTGAATTTGCACTTAGGCCTCTGGTATGCAATTAGTACAGCGCTGCCCTTACTGCATACCAGAGGCCTAGGTGCAAATTCAGCCCTGGATTCTGTGACACTAGCAAAGGGATTACTATTCAAAACCCATACAATCAATTCAAACAGATGGTATTCCACCATCACCATGTAAGCTTGGAGGTAGGCTATCTAAAGCTGCACCCAGATGGCCAAAGAAGACAACCTCTGGACCGTCACCCCTATTGAGTTCACAGACTTCTCCAAAGTTGAGAAAACTGTCCTTGGTAGTACCTGGCCAGTCACTGCTGTCGAAAGGGATCCTCATGCATCCCTTTTGCCACCATCTAAAGCAACAGATGTGGGGGAAACAACTTACTGTTCTCCGTTTTCTTCTCTACATGATTCTGTCCAAAGTTCCTCTTTGATTGAAATTTCAAGACTGAAGAACTGAATCCTCAAAGCTTGGAATGCCAAAAGGAACCAGTTGTGGTCACATCGCAACTTTTGGTCCAGCAGTTGGATAAGCAGATTTCACTGCATCGGCAGTCTTTTTATGGGCCATGAAAGATGGTGCTTAAAGTTAAATTGTGCAACACTTTATAGTTTTGAATAGAAGTGTCCAGCTAGGCACACAAAAGGCAACATTATCTTTCCTTTCCTAGGAATAAAATTACCGTCATCTAACCCCTGGGCCTTCTCTGTCATGGTACATAGTCTTTGGAATATCTCTTTTCTGTCATTCTGTCTTCATCCCTCTGAAGACCCATCTTTTTACTCAAGCCTTCCCTTTATTATTCATTCATTCATTCATTCATTCATTCATTCATTCATTCATACATACATACATACATACATACATACATACATACATACGTACGTACATACGTACATACGTACATACATACATACATACATACATACATACATACATACATACATACATACGTACGTACATACGTACATACATACATACATACATACATACATACATACATACATACATACATACAAACATACATACATACATACATACATACGTACATACATACGTACATACGTACATACGTACATACATACATACTAGCAGACACATTCACCTTACTTCTAGATTTGGGAACAAGTACTGCACAACACTTACACTGCTTCACATGCAACTTGCCTAGTGCTTTTGCAAACTGTACACAGCATAGCTTTTGGAAACCAGATATGTGTATGGGGTCCAGCTACCATCACCTCATTTTGCAGTGTGCACCAAAATAGGCCATTTCTGAACTTAGCTTCCTTGGACTGATCCAGCTAATCCATTTTCAGTGGAGTAGTCCCCTTCCTAAAGCAGTCCAAGTGCCCAGAACAAAGCCACCTGCACTGGGCAGCTGTTTTCAGACATCCTCCACACCAGCTTCTCTAGCTGGTTCCAAAGCCTCTAAAAAACAGAAATGAACGTCCCTGGCCTTGAAGCCCCTGTGGGACCCATTTAAGTAGTACAATAAGGTACACTACCAAAAAGCCTTTCCTGGGTACACTAGGCCATGGATGTGTCTGCATGCCCAGTGGTCTAGTTTACTAGTCACTTCTTCAGTTATACCAGCATAGTGAAAGAGAAAGTCATTTGGGTGGCCCTAGTTTGGTCAATGCCTCCACTGGGTAGCAGGGTCTCTCTTAGACCACACCAGTGGGTAGAAGGGAGGACCTGGTGTCCTTCTTTAGAATTTTGTAAATGCAAATGCAGAAATTAAAGAGATTACCAGATCAAGCTCATTTCCTAGGGCCTTTCCGCACTTGGTCAAGTAGTCAGCCCAGGAAATACTCCTAGACAGATCATCTGCACATGTGCAGTGCCTTGGGTTTCTCCAGTGAGCGCCCCAGCTCTTGCTGCAAGTAGGAGTCCAGACATGTGGGGGTAGTTGTTCACTAATGCACATGCTCAGTACGTGTGTGGGAACATTGCCATTTGCTGTCCACGGACGGACAACGAAGTGCAGATTTCCCCCCCGGGAGATGCACAGACATGACATTTTTCTTATGCATAATATAAAAGTGGTTGCTAATGTCTTCTTCTCAGATTACACTAAATTGGATGGAGGCAATATATATTTAAAGAAGGATATGTCAAGTGGTTTGTTTGGCCTTTTTTTTTTTTTAAAAAAGTTATTAATTATCTGAATCAAGCGGATGGAAATCTTAGTCTTATAGCACCAGAGTTTGACAGAGACGTTGACTGGCGGGTATTTTCAATGACAGATAAAATCATGCAGTATTTGCAACATGAAATCTGTTTCTTTAGTGACAGCATTTGCAATAGAATAACAAACTGAGCCAAACATTGTCGAGAAATCTTGGGCAAAACAAGTGTTATCAACATTATAAGGACACTGGAATGGTGAACATTTCACCATGTTTCAGAGTCCCTTCCCTCCAAATTTCTCACTTATCAGTTTTGGGAACTGAACAGAAAAATAATGTGTGTGTACCTGAGTAGGTTAAAAGATCAGCAGACCATTTCAGAATACTTTATAATTAACAGGGTGCTCCACTTCACATCTCAATGTGCCAGACTTTCAAACCTGAAATTATCTCCTTGATTATCTGTCTCTCTCTGCCTCTCTATGTGGTTTTTGTTTTTTAATCTAGAAACCTGAGTTGACAGTCTGATTTTAGGCTTTTCTCCTACTGAGTTCAAAGATACAACTGAAGGCGAAGTGAAATAACAAAACAAAAACATTTTTTTTAGTTTTTGAACAAGAGCAAAGGTTATTGCCAGTAATTTGGGCTGAGTTTCTTACTCATTGTCAGACTGTGATTGCCACCTGGGGTGCCTATTCTGCAAAGCATACTTTTCCACCCTCGCCACAAGTGACTCAGATTGCTGCTTCAAAGTATGCATCCACACACCAAAGTGGAAAACCAGACACATCTTCCAGAGCAGCAATCATGGTGCCTTCATTGTCGAGTGGAGACCTGACCATAACGTATGTCATTTTCAAGTGACAGTGCCAGAAGATAGATAAGTATTTCTCGTCTAATGAAGTTGGATGAGTTTGAATTGAATTGGGTGGTTTGACCCAGTTTGAATTGAATCTAACCGCTCCATTCAAAGGAACTGGTTTGAATCAAATGGAAACAGAGGTGTTGATCTGAATGAGTGAAACCACCCAGTTTGATTTAAACAACATTCAACCACAATTGTGCTTTAAAAACGTCCTTTTCCTTTTTAAAAAAACATTTTTATAAAATGAATAGGTTCAAACCTGCCTGAGGCTTGAACCTTAGCTGGGTTGACCCTGTTCAGCCTGGTTCAGATTCAAACTCAACATCATGTGGTTTGATACAATTTCAACTGATCACAGTGTTAGAGATCATCTCTTTTTTTTTTAAAGAAAGAGGTGAGATTTGCATAAGGAAAATTTCCAGCTTTAACTAGTATCTCCTTCTGCAATGTTATAAAAAGAAAGCTCTCAGTTGTCACCATATAGTTCTTTCCAATGCCTATTTGGTGAGCAACTTTCGTCTAGTGGTTAGGGAGCCGGACTCTTATCTGGGAGTACTGGGTTCAATTCTGCCCTCCCCCATGAAGCCAGCTGGGTGACCTGGGGCTAGTCACAGCTCTCTTCTGAGCTCTCACAGCCCCACATACCTCACAGGGTGTTCTGTTGTGAGGAGAAGAACAGAAGCTTTGTCAGCCACTTTGAGTCCCCTTAAATGGGTGAGAAAAGTCAGGTAGAAAAGCCAACTCTTCTTCTTCTTCTTCTTCTTCTGTTTTCTATAATACTGTATATTGTGGACGTGACAATTACATTTGGTCTGTAATGATGTCTGAAGTATGGGCAAGGTAAATAAGATGACACATACAGATAATCCCTGAAAGTAATAACTTTGTCCCCATCAAATTTTAATGAGCCCAATAAAAAAAATATTTGTGTTTTATTGCTTTATTGTGAAGGAAATCAGTATGCATAGCGCCACACAGAAGTATTTGCTCCTTCCCGGTTTTCTTCTCTTTTTTGCATATTTGCCACACGAAATTGCTTTGGATGTCAAAGAAAATTCAAGATGAGACAAAAAGAACCTGAGTGAGCACAAAATACATATTTCAAATTATCATTTCTATTTATTTCTGGCACCGGAAATACTCCAGCCCTTCATAGCTCTGTAAGGTGACTAACCCCGTTTTTGCCCTTACCTTTGGAAATCCGGATTTTGACGATCCGGATGCTGGAGATGGGGTCTTACATTGCATGTGTCCCTGAAAGAACCAGATCTTGGAGAAGACTCCATACCTCCGCATGGGTCATCTAGCACCCGATTGCGATGGGTGCTAAGTGGGACACTGTGCGGACGCTGTAGAGCCCATTCTAATGCTCTGTTTAGCCAGAGCCAGAAGGGCCACCAGTGGTGCAACACTATTGGCCAGCACCACCTTCAATCACAGAGTACTCCCACGAACAGAGGGTGGGGAGGGGCAGAGAGGCACAGCTTTGTAGCTGCTTATGCAGCAACTGAGAAACCTGTGCTCAGTTTTGTAGACAGCTACAGATGTTATGCAGCACTCCCTAGCTGTGAGTGGCAGGGTGGAGCCGCCGCTACCCACGTGTGCCCCTCTGCTTCTGCTAGGCCCACGCCTGGACCACATCGGCCTGGTAAGTCATGCAGACATGCGTCCTCCAATCGGGTCTTCACAGCTGAAGATCAGATTGTGGACACCATTAAAGGGGTCTGCAGTAAATCCAGATTTAAGGGCCTGAAGGAACTATTAAATCTGGATTTCTCCATCACTTGTGGGGACAGGGCCTTCGGGATGAGGCCCTAATGGGATCCTAAAGGGGTTTTGGGTACCAATCGGGTTCCAAATGGGTTCTTAATGGAGTCTTCAGTGGTAGGGCAAAAACAGCTTAGTATGGTCCTTTGCACAGACCTTTGACTGAAAGAACCACTGTGAAAAGCTAGAGTCAGAGTGTCTCTTGGTGTTCTGTACCTCCTTAAGTAAAGAACAAAACAACACAAAACAAACCACAAGGCGACTTCTGGCAGAAATAGTTTCATCCAGCCAGATGGCAGCTGTGAGTGCTGTGGAATCCCTGCAAAAGAACCTGCTGTTTACTTTTGCTTCCCCTTCCTGTCCTGTTTGCAGTCTTTTTGTTAGAGTGTCAGACTCTTATCTGGTAGTCTCGTGGTTCAGTTCCATTCTCTTGTACAGCAGGATGACTCTGGGCTAATCGCAGCTCTCTTTCTGAGCTCTCACAGCCACCTACCTCACAAGGTATCTGCTGTAGAGAGAAGAACAGATAGTTTGTCAGCTGTTTTGAGTCCTCTTAAGGGTGGGAAAAGCAGGGCATAAAAGACAACTCTTCTTCGCTTTAGTGCAGGAGCACACTTGAGCACTGGAACGGCAGAGAGCTACCCGTGATTAACACGGCTGTTCAAGTGCAGGGGAGGAGAGGGGTTTCATGCAGAATGTGGTGGTGGTGGGTTCCAGCTCTTGCCCGGAGGACAGTCATGCTAGATGCTCTTAAGTATCAAAGTCTATCCTCTTCTTAGCCAAAAGAATTTCTAAGAAGCTTCGGATGGAGGGTATAAGGAATCATTAATGCAGTTATGCAAGATTAGAAGGTTTTTGAAGGAGGAGGAAAGGGAGGCGAAGCAGAAGAACACAGTACAATCACCTGGTGTATGTTACATTTTTGTAGCGTGTGCTTTACTCATATATGGGCAAGAAAGTACTCGGAATGTATAAAAGGATTTACCCTGAGGGTGCATCCCCATGGGCTACCATTACTTCAGAGTGGATTCGGGGCAGCTTTAATGAGAATCGTAGATTGCATTAAGAAGCTCCCATGGTAATCGAAGAGAGCGAGGGTTCAAGACGAACCCACCTGTCCCCATGAAAACTGCAGTAAACCCCTGCATGGAGAAGCCACGGTTTTCTCCACCCCCTCCTCCCTGGGTACAAGCATGCCCCCCTCTCCTGATAGCACGATCAGGCAGGCCTGCCTGCCTAAGGGCTTGATTTAGTGCATGGGTGCCTAACAGCTTCCCTGCACTCAGCTGATCTGCTGTCAGGCGGAGGTATAGGGGCTGTCAAGCACACGAGTGGAGCTCCGGTAAAATAATTAAAACACAGCCGTGGCTTCAATCCATGAGCCGCTTTCCCTTCCTATTATGTCCCCCTGTTATGCAGTGTGTATAATAGAAAGGAACCCGGCTCATTGATTGAAGCTGCAGCTGTTTCAATTGTGATTGCATTGCGCCTGGCGGGGACAGCAAAACCCTGCCCGCTAATGCTGCGATCAGCAATAACCCGGGAGCATCCCCAAGCCCCCAGGATAACCCATTCTTGCCTCCTAATTTGGAGCAAGAACAGTTAGAAAGGGGATGGTTGGTCTGGATTTTTGGCTTTTGTGGCGCATGAAGCCCGGATTAAGAGCTGCTCATGGCGACCCTCTGAGGTGAACTCAGATTCGCCTCGGAGTATTCTGGCCATGGGGATGCACTCTGAGATGTTTCCAGCTTTCACATAGAGCGGTGATGGCCAACCTATGAAAACGCGTGTCACAAGTGACACGCCAAGCCCTTTTGGGTGACACACATGGCCACCCTGGCACCTGGGCGTGTAGTGCTTGCTTGTTCTTGAAGTGAATGAAATACCAACTTTCAATTGAAGATTTAGCAACAAAAGTCACTAATGTAAAGAATTATTTGTTTTTGCTTTTAATAAAATACATATATCAAAAATATAAATTTTTTACTAGAGCCACAAATATCACAAAATTATGGATATTTCTAGACGTGACACAGCACCCGAGTTAAGCTAGGTTTTCTTGCGAATTTTGACACACCAAGCTCAGAAGGTTAGCCATCACTGACATAGAGGCTTATTTCAAATTTGGAACAAAACAGGTCCCTATTCTGTTGTCTCAGTTCAAATGTTTCATATGTTCCAAAAAGCTGTACTAGCTTTAGTTGTAAATGATTAGCTATACTGTGTTTTCTTTTCTTTTCTTTTTGTAATAGGTTTGGGAGAAATTAGGATCTATCTGTTCTTAATGCAGTAAGAAATGAAAAATGGCCCATTTTCTTGACACAGTAATCATAGTGCATCAGTATCTGTGTTCCTATAAATACAATTATATGTCTCTTCTTATGCATGTATAATTAACAACCAGGTGGTAAGAAACCCATGGAGTATGCAATGTCAGAAGGATATCTTTTTATGCATGGTGTATATTTCAAACCAGGAAGCAGTCTTAGCAGTAGTAGTCAATGTCAGTGACTTTCAATAATCCTAGTTATACTGCTTTGGTATAAACGAAGGAAGCATTATATTTTAACTCCATTCACTTGAACTTCCCATCTGGGGATGAATTAAAGGCATCTAATACAATTAAATCCTCTCTGGCTCACTGCTTGCTTTAGACAGGTAGAAGCAATTTCACTGGCTCAGATAAGAGGCCTTTTGTGCACTGTCCAGCTGTAGTGCACTAAGGCTGGGACACACAGGGAAGGATTCTTCATTCACACTGGCTGGTAAGGGACGTGTTCCCACACACCCCTTACCAGCCAAGGTGTGAATGGGGCATCCGTCCCCACGTGACCCAGCCTAAAATGGCCTATCTTGAGGTCCCATGGGCTTCTAATACCCCAGTTGGGGTGGCGGGAGTCCATGGGGGCCTCCTGGGTACTCACCCCCACCCCTCCCTGCCCTCAGCTCCATGCACATGACTTACCTGTTCTGACGCTTGGTTCAGACTGGTAGGCCCAGTGGGACTAAACTTGTTGGAGTGAACTGTGGTGCTGTGTGCAGGCACATGTTGCAGCCCAACCACAGGCCATGACACATGCCTGTGCATAATGCCGCAATTTGAGCTCACAAGCCTTGCCCCTGGGGCTACCAGTCCAAACCAAGCACCAGAACAGGTAGGCCATGTGCGGGAGCTGGGGTCAGCATGGGCACCTGGGTAGGTGTAGGGACCCAGGGGGGCCCTGTGGGCTTCCACCAGCCCGATAGGGGCAGCAGGAGCCTGCGGGACCCCAGGATGGTCCCGGCCTAGTCTCGCCCCACCCCCGAAAGGGGCTGCCAGCCATTTGGCCCAATATGGGTCAATGGCGTTGGTCCAGGGTGAGGCTCCAGAGCTGTCTGGCAGGGAGAGTGTGAGCGCTCTCCCTGCCGGACAGCTCTGGGACAGCCGGGGATGGCTTGGGCTGGGTGTGGAGCATGATTTCACACACTGATTTCATGCTCCACACACTGAATGCAATTAGGCCACCCTGGGATGGGATGGGACGGTTCTGGATGGAACCGTCCAGCCCGCAGAGCGAATGCCCTGTTCTAGGGCTGTCCTGATTGCTTGCCAGAGGCCCAAGTGCGAATAGGTCTAACGTGCTCCCATCCACCTTATCCATGAGAGAACTCAATCTAATGGCAATCCATGCAAATATAGGTGAGGTGCCACTTCTGTCTGAAACTTAAGTTTAGATTTTTAAAAAAGAGAATTTGATATAAAAAATCAACATGCTTCATATACAGTTGTTTAAAACAAACTAAAAACTGTGTGGCCTGTGGTTTATGGAGGTTATTTGAGTTTATTTATTATCACAGAAATTATAGAAAACAGACAAAAAAGAACAAGAGTGAGTAATAAAGAACACCTTCCTTACTACAGTTTCAAAAACAAACTCAGAAATACTTGCTTCAGTATACATAATGTAACCTATTGTCATTCTTTTCCTGATGTTTCTCTTTACCACAAGCTAAGCCTTGAATATAAGTTTTTATTTTTCTTCTCAAACTCTTATTTCTCTGTTGTTAATATTATCAACCCATCTTTTTTAAAAAAAGTTTTGGTTAATCAAATAATCTGATACTAGTAATTTTCAGCATTAGATTTTTATTGTATGAATCTGCTAGGTGTTAATTTGTTAAAATGAATGAATTACATTGCTTTTCAGGAAATATCTCTTCTTTATTCTCTTTCCACAATTGTCTGTTAGATCTTACAATCTCCTTGATAAAATACACAGGACAGAAAATTGCTAAAGAAATAGCTCCATGAAAAAATTAAAATCAAAGCCTTTAAATTTAGAAAAGAAGGGTGCTTCCGCACTTACCGCTGGAAATCCGAATCTAACTACATCCAGATTTACTAAATCTGGTTTAGAGTAGATCCGGATTTACTAAATCTGGTTTAAGGTAGATCCGTATCTAGTAGATACGGATCTACCAACACCCCTTCCGTCCACACATGCGCGGGAAGGATGGATTGCGAGGAACAGATTCAGCCTTTGCTGTGCGGACGCAGTAGCACAGATTTCAAGATGGCTGCCCCAGGAGCTGCATGATTGGAGCCTTCAGCCATTAGTCACTGCTCCTTTCCTGCTGTGCGCAGACCAATCAGTGGCGTGCCTAAGATCCAGTGCCCGCCTGGTGCCGAAGCCTGCTTTTTGTGCATGGAATCACTACATTCAGACTTGCTGTCCCTCTGCCGCCATAGCTGGGCACCTGCCTGATGAAAAGCCCATGTGAGAGGGACTTCGTGGCTGGACTGTGCTTCTCCTGCCTCACTCAACATGGTGACTTCCTGTCCCACCCCATGTGTTCTCTCTCCCGTATGTGTGCGGACGCCTCAGTTAATGTGGATTTAGAGGAAAACATCCATTAAGACCACCTTCAATGTGGTGTTGCATTAAACCCCATTAAGCACACATTAGAGATGGATATGTGCAGACTCAGGTTTCCCAAAGTGCGCCTAATGGGTGTTACTGTGCGGACGTGCCTCACCGGAAGTGTGCTAAATAGGTCCGCCTGTGTGGATGCGGGTTGCCCAATGTGTTGCTGTGTGGACTCTCCTCGCCGGAAGTGTGCTAAATAGGTACATGTGTGCGGACGCGGGTTGCCCAGTGTGTGCTTAATGGGTGTTAAGAGGCCTGTGCGGAAGAGGCCGAAAAGCTGAAACAAAATTCCAGATTCAGCAGTGACCAGTGATCCAAGGTACATGCTGAAGCTGATGGTCTTGTCAGTATTAACACTTAGAGCTTTCAGTGGGTTCAAGGGCCCTGAATAGGGATTTGCACGGATATTTGAAAATCCAAATATTCTATTCGAATCTGACGAATGCCAGCATTCGAACTCAAATTGGATTTTTGAAAATCCGATACGGATTTTTGAATGATTTGAATGTGTAGATTCGTATCTTTCATATACGAATCTGCAGGAAAATTATCCACATCTTGCGCTTAAAATACGGGATGAAAACAGGATGCATATGGGATAATATAGGATGCATGTGGTTTTCTATGGAATGCGCACAGATACGTATAACAGATATGACTGTTGTCGACATTCGCATCTTTACATATAAATCTAACATTCGAATGTATGGATTCAAATGTTGCAGATTCAAATAGGATTTTATGACATTTGGATCTTAAATATCTGGAACGAATTGGATTGACATTTGAATCTACTCAGATTTGAATGTCAAAAATACATTAGTGTGCATCCCTAACCCTGACCTCTGATGGTTAAATGCCAATACAGACAAATAATGAGGTACCAACCACAAAACAATTTCAGGGGCTAATAGATGTGTTATTGGCTACTGATAGACCCTTTACATGCACAATGAATGTGCATATTTTAAAAATTGATCATAAACCAAACACCAGAAGATGGAAATAAGAGGGAACCACCCATGCTAAAATCCTAACTTCACTTTTGGAAAAGTAAATGCCACAGAATGTATTGAAACTTATTTCCAAGCACAAGAGAGCAAGATCCCACACTTCAGAAGCATTTAACCAATGCAGCTTTTAGAATAGGAGCCACAGGACAGCAGAGAAAATCTGCACTGCTGGAAATCTGGTTTTGAGCTCTCTAAACCACATTTCTGAGCAGACCAAAATATTGTTCAGAGATATAAAAATGATGCTTCCAATCTGTAATTTCCTTCACCGTCTGGATCCCAGTTCATGACCAGTTCACCAAACCACTCATTCCTGATAAGCAATCATGAGGTCAGATGGATCCGTCTATGGGCTTTCCCCATTTTGATTTTGTGTCAAGGAATCTCAAGTTATTTTGGTTGTAAAAGCTGCCATTCTGTACAGCTCAGACTAGATTTGCCTAATCTTGAACAGTTATATACCACACTGTGGCTGAATCCCCAAAAGACTTATTAGCCCCTCTCGGATTCCTCTGCAGTCACTCTGTTATAGCTGACTTTAAAAGTCCCCTCCACTTCCAGAATAAGCGTCCCCCTGGCAGCCGCGATCTAAACGGACTTTCCGTCCCCGTGGTAGCAGTTTTCTCTTTCCAGGCATTTCCCCCCCCCCGCCCCCTCTCTTGTTAAAAGGAAACATAGCCAGATCTCCGTCTCTTGAAACTGCTCCCCCCCCCAGCAAAGCAGATGAGCGCTCATTCTGTCAATTTCATTCACTTTCAGCAGTTACTTTCACTTTGTTCTCTGTTAGAAAAGGATTTTCTGCCCCGGTAAAGTCAGCGGCTGGAGGATCGGGAGCGCGATCCTTCGCTCATTCTCTTTTAAGGCTTCACTTGAAAACAATGTTGCCATTCTGAGCAATTCTGGCTCTTTTTACAAAGGAAAGGAAGCGAACCTGCTGCATTTCTCAGATGTGTGAATGCTTTTTGGCTGTGTGTGCAAGCAAGCAATCCCCGCCCCTTTTGCCACGGAGCGTCCTCAAGGCAGATATAGCGAGCAAAACCCGCGAATCGCCGAAAGAGTGCTGAAACTCTTCTTTAAAGTGCACATATTTTATCGCGGGTGTCTCACTTTGCTAAGCTCCCTAAGCGCCTTGTAAAGCCCGGAATGGGGACGCTCAGAGGCAAAAGGAGTGTCCTGGCACACTTTAAATTCCATGGGGACAGGGCTTGTGTCTTGCTGTTTGGGAGTAAAAAGTACCTGAAAACTACTGTAGAGATTGATACAGAATTGCAAATTAAAACTTTTTTGGCAATCATCATTGTCATCATCATACCTTTTCGCCATAACCAACCAAGATGAAGCAATAAAGCACCCAATGGTATACATATAGCCTTTTTAAAAAGTCTAGCCAAGTGGTATGGATGGCTTTGGAGCTCTTATCTGGGTTCAGAGGAGTTCATTCCCTGGCAGTTCAATAGCCTATCTGACAAATGTAGTCAATAGGAAGCTAACTCCACCCAGACCATGTGAGACCAAAGCAATTCCCCTGAAGAGAAAAGCTTACAGAGGAATTGCCAAGCAGGCACACCATGTTTATAGCTGCATTTCTGCAGTATCAAGGTGGTCTGGTACTTTAAAAAAAAATAGAACAGATTCTATGCCTTTTTAAAGGGCATGACGCTTCAAATTGATCTTCAAATAGTTTGTCAAATATGCACACCTATTTGCTTCAAGTGCAAACACTTTACTTGAACATTAGGAGACTTCAGACACTCCTTGTTTGCTGTGAACTGAATTCAACAAGATCCACTCCAGCACATCTCTACTTTCTTCTGTTTACTTGTTACAATTCATGGTACAATTAAGTTATTGAAGATGATGATGAAGTGTTACCTGTCCTATTTACTGACACAATTTTTAAAAAGTGAGGAAACATATGCCACCTTACACTATTCAGTGAAGACGTTACAAAAAAAATAACTGTGAATGAATCACTTCAGTCAATGCTTCACTGAACAAATGAAGTTAGAACTGACAAATGGAAGCAGCTGAAAGAGAAAGTGAGTTGGTAGAAGTTTGTGTTCTTTCCACTAGAATGGGAAAAGTTTAAATATGGGAAGCCGGGAACCTATTCCGCAGATGCATGCAAAGTTCTTTCTTACGTGCGAACATAACACTGGGGGGAAATGTGAACATGCACTATTTTTAGTCCATGGTGACACGTGGAGAAACACTATGCACTGAGTGTCCTTCTGGCACGGTGCAAAGGAACAGTGGGAATCTTGTCAATGTCAATAATAACAACAACAATAATAATACAGATGGAAAAGTGAGGTAGCTGAGGCCAAGTGGAGTCCAGAGCAGCTGACAAAAGGCCCCAGTCCCACAAAGAATTATCTCTTCAAGATGTTTGTGCCCAGCCAGGCTGGAGGGTCACCCAGAGGGCAGAGGATCTAGCCTGCCAACACTAGACCACCCCCCAGGAGAGATGGCAAGGCTCTCCTCCTTGGACAGGGCCCCCAGCAAGTGAAAGCCATAAGCAGCTGACCTTTATGGTCTCTGGTGTAGCATGTTCAGGCACCAAGCAAGGCCTATAATAGTCTTCATTGGCATGTGGACAACAGAGCCCTCACATGTGAGGAAGAGGAAAATGGCCTTGAATTTCAGGCTGGTCTGAGTCTGTGTCAGTCCTGTAAAAACAGGACTACATTTTAGGATGGTCTAGCAGGTGTAGGCTGGCTTGGAATACAGCTTAGATCAAATTAATGTTAGTTACAAGGCCTGGAGACCGACTCAGGTCAACCCAAAACTTGTGTGTGACCATGGCCTTAGAGACAAAGCTGTTTAAAGAGCTCTGGGAGATCTTCAAATCAGCTCTGCCATCATAGCACTTATATGGGCATAGCAATGGAACAGTGTGGCATCTGAGACGTTTTCGCACGGGGCTGAACGGAACGCGGAAAAGACAGCTGTGGACACGTCATCCGCATTGCCCGCGCGCGGCTTGCGTTCCGACGTGTCCGCAGCTGTCTTTTCCGCGTTCGAAATGTAGAGCACTTTAAAGTGCTCTACACGCGTTCCAACGCGGACGAGCCGCCCGCAGCCGTTCGGGAGGAGAAGCATTCGCGCCTGCTTCTGTCTCCCGAACGGCTGCGGGCGCGCCTCCGACGCCGCGCGGCTTTGACAATCAGCTGTTTGTCAAACAGCTGATTGTCGATCTGCCTCCGCGGCTGTCTGCGCACCCCTGGCCGGCGTTTGCCGGCTAAGGCAGCTTCGGGCGCTTTGAGCATTCGCACCCAGACGCTCCGGAACGCGTTTACACGCGTTCTGGCGCGTCTGTGTGTGAAAGGGGAAAGCGCCCGGAGCTGCCTTAAGCTTTCCGCCTGAACGCGTTCCGTTTCGAACGCGATGCAGTGCGGAAATGCCTCTGTTCACTGCACGTGCAATGCAGCATCACTATGCATTTAACACATCATAAAAACATCATGTGGATCCTACCTTTGTACCCTGGAGTGGTCCAAGTGACAGGCTTGTGCAACTATCACATGCACCAGGAGGCCATGATCCTCAGGAATGCACTACAGTGTTGTTCCAATTTTATCAAATTATTGAAACTATTTTGTAAAACAGCTGGAAACTACTGTGTGCATGTTCTTTTAGCTTCTCACCGACCTAATATAAGGAAGTCAACAGACTGTAATCTACTAAGGACTTCTAATAAATTCTGGAACGTGTTATCTATTTAGAATTTACAGATTACAACAAATCTGTGAGGTGGCTAATCATCCTGAGTTCCTTACATAAATAATCTTATTCTGGGGAGCTGAAATTTGCTAAGTTTAACAATGCAAGAGTTTCTGCATTTAAAGGTTCAGTGCTTTTCACAGATGTGTAAAATGAACTGATAGGACAATTTCCTTCTCCAAAATGTGTATCTTCATGTCTGGCAAAGCTTCAACTTGTGATTGCAACTTATTGCATGACAATTAAAAACAAATTAATCCCTCCCCCCCAAAAAAGCTAAATTTTGTATGTTAAAAAGCTAGTAAGATGGTATTGCTGGATTTGAGAGGGGGGGGGAGAACAACCCTGATTTAATTCATGCAGACAGTTGAAAATTGTTCCACTTAGCATGGGGTTCTTTTTAATTTCTGTTAGCCCCTAAAATCAATGTGTTCCAAGCTAGGCCTTACACCAAACAGGACCACAAATAAATGACAAGTTTGGGTTTGCCTTTCAGAACTACTGATACTGCCTTTCATGGAAAATGTTGTAATTACATGTTTCACATCATTTCCCCCAATGTGTAAAACCTCTCTCATTATTATTTACAAGGTAATTAGAGTTGCTTCTGGAGGGTAAGGTATAGGGGCATCAGAGCAGCTCCAATCAAGTTCTTGTTGAGAAATCTTTAATTTAAATAAATAAGTACACTATTTCTATTGTGGTTGTTATTAAACACTTAAATACATTCTTTTAAAAAGTACTATTTTTTATTGGAGGAGGAATACTAAGGCCTTTTCGCACAGCCCTTTTCGGAACGCGTGGAAGACAGCTCCGGACGAGGCATTCGCATTGCCCCAGCGGGGCTTGTGCCGCCTCGCGTCCGGAGCTGTCTTCCACGCGTTCCAGATGCAGAGCACTTTAAAGGCAGATGGGCACGATCCGTGTGGCGGGGAGGCGTTTGAAGATTGGAGCCAGGGGCTCCGATCTTCGAAGGCCTCCTGCCCCATACGGACCTTGCCCCGGCCCCTCCAATGGGCACGCGGGTGCCCGGGCATGTTTGTGCCAGCTCCACAGGGCCCGATCCGGCCCCGTAGAGCTCGCACGAAGCGGTCCGGCTGGCTTGACAGCGCTGCCCGCCCCTTGGGTGCTCTCACCCAATGGGCGGCAGCGCTGCCAGCCGAATCCCCGCCCCTGGCCGGCCTTTGCCGGCCAAGACAGTTCCGGGTGCTTTTACCATTCGCACACAGGCGCGCCGGAACGTGTTTACATGCATTCCGGCGTGCCTGTGTGTGAATGGTGAAAGCGCCCGGAACTGTCTTAAGCTGCCCGCCTGCACGCATTCCAAACGGAACGCGTTGCAGTGCGAAAATCCCTCTACTCTCTGAATGCATAAAATAAGGCAGCAATGAATAGATTCCATTCTCTGAAGTCATTCATCCTCCATGTTGCCCTGCATTATGTCAGTGTTATTGTGTTAGTTGTAATTTTCGGAGCCAATGAGTCATGTTAAAAACTGTGGGCATGTTCCCATGCACTCTGTTTACTTTGGATTGGATTTGGGAAATTCCCAGTATGGAGTCTGGTTTGAATTGACCCGTCCCCATGTGATCAACGAAAGCACAGGCTCAAATCGAATACACCTGTCCACAGGCAAACCGCGCTAAACCCCTGAATCAGGAAACCACATATTTTTCTCTCCACTCCCTCTCTCCTGATAGAAGTGGGGGCAGGGAAATCCCAACCCAACGCCTCTTCCCTGATCACAACTGCTGGGCATTAAACAGTGATCAAACAGAAAAGACCCTCTTCTCTCTGCAATCTGATCACCAGGCAAACATAAAACTGATCGCCCCAGTTAGATGCAGCAATGAGGGGGGTCATCTGGCCCTTGCTGTCCCACAAGCCTCTTCCTGCAACCCTTATTCCACCCCCGCTCCCCGATTGCTGGCAAGCAACTTCTGAAGTTAGGGGCAGTTTAGCAGAGAAGCATTTCTCTGCTAAACTGCCTCTAAACACTGTAGCGGCTTTGATTAACTTATTTGGCTAACCCCGACAAACAGCTCCTGAAGTTTACCAGCTAAAAAGCTAACAAAAGCCCCTACAAAGTTTAGAGGCAATTTAAGTTTGGTAAACTTCAGAAGCTGCTTGCTTGCCAGCTGAAAAGCCCAGTTTGGGGGCTTTGCATGGGGATGCTCCAATAGTGACATAACATCCCAACTCTGCAACTTCATTTGTGTATATATACAGGAAATGGCCATTGCAACAGCTGACAAAGATTACATTTTCAATGGAGATTTGATTTGACATCGCAAAAATAAAATAATAAAAATAAAAGTCCTATGCAATACAACCTTTGGCCATTTCATTTTTTTGGGAACTTCTACATAATTATGAAATGCATTTTGAAACCACCTCACAAAAACAGCTGGTTGCAATTTTTTTTCATTTTTCCATTTTTTTTTAATTTACAAAAGCTGCTGTGATATTTTTGTGTTATAATCTGATAACAAAAATGCTCTTCTTTTCTGAGAGAAATGATTTCCCAAAATAGTTCTATTTAGGTATGGTATACAAAAGAATATAGAAAAACCAAAAGGGTTCCCTCAGTTTGTGACCACATGGACATATTCTTTGGCTGATGGAGGTATATTGTGGGGAGCATTGAGGAACATATGTGAACTAAAATCTGCTCATGTGTTGGCACTGTCACTGGGACAATAGTGATGTGCCTGTTACTGGCACCAGCATTCACGTGGTGCACCAGTGTACTGGTGTAGTGTTCCACATGCCCCTCTATGCATATCTGAGTTGGAAATGGCCCCTTGCAGAGCAGATATTCTGTCTGGGAGTGCACTGGGGGTTGACTGCCAGGGCAAGTGCAGAAAGACCCCAGGTCTCAAAGTTGTTTTTTTAAAAAAATTATTTTCTATGAGTAAGTAAACAAATATTTTAAAAAAACAACCACATATACTGTCATGGAAATTAATATTATAATCTATAATCAATACAAAGTAATCATTAGCTTTATTAAGGTTACTTCTATAATTGGGAACATGGTTTGGCTATGATTCATGAGATTGTAACAATGCTTGTCAAAGCAGACGTACATAACAGGAAACAGATATTTGTGGTTAAGCTGTCTGGAGAATAGGGGAACTTCTCCTTCTCTTTTCGCTTTCTTATGAAATGTCACACTGACCCTGGTGTTATTTTAGATATATGCCATAATGATGTTTCAGCGTTATTACTTGGCTATATAAGCATGGTGTATCTCCTGTATGGCAAGGAGTGCCCGAGGCTCCTTCCGCGACTAGTCACATAAAGCGCTTTAATAAATCTTAAATCTTGATGAAGGAAATACTGTGTCAGATCTTGCTTTAACAATACAAACCATACAAATCATAAAGAACATAAAAAGAAAAGAAAAGAATAAACACCCTAATCTAAGTGTCCCCTTCTACTTGGTCACCCATACCCTATATGTTTTTCTTTATAAAAAAAAAATCTTAATTTTGGGCCTTAAACACCATCCTTATGTTAACCATCTGTTTAGAAATACCTTTTCAGCTGAATCTAGGAAAGATCTCCTGTTCAATTCTTCAATGCACGGGTTCCAGATCGATATAAATTGTTGAATGTTATTAACGCCCGCCATTCTCAAATGTTTCACTGAGAGATATTCATTCATCATGAGTTTCCATGCTGTTCTATATCATTCTAATTTAGTCAAATTCAAGGCATATTTCCAGTTATGCATTATACACTATTGGGTTACGGACACTAAAAGATGTAATCATTTTTGTTCTTCTCTTGCAATATTCAAACCTGAAAAATCGTGTAGTAAGAATATTTTTGAAGTTTGTGGTATGTGTATTTGGAACATTCTCCTAAAAATTCTATGATTTTTTTCCCCAAAAGTGTTTAATTGCCGGGCAATCCCAGCACATATGGTAATGTCAGTCTATTTGCCCCAGGTGTCAAAGTTAAAACAGTTTGGGACACGGTACTCACATGCATGGCTAACCATCCTGCTACAGAGCCAGAGAAGAAGAAGAGTTGGCTTTTCTACCCCACTTTTCTCACCCATTGAAGGGGACTCAAAGAGGCTGACAAAACTTTTCTATTCTTCTTCCCACAACAGAACACACTGTGAGGCAGGTGGGGCTGTGAGAGCTCAGAGGAGAGCTGTGACTAGCCCAAGGCCACCCAGCTGGCTTCATGGGGGAGAACAGAATTGAACCCAGTATTCCCAGATAAGAGTACGGCTCCCTAACCACTAGACCAAACTGGCACCACTAGAAGGTGCTTTAGCCCAGAACTGATTCTGTTCATCTGTGCCAAGCAGCATGACTGAAAGTTCATGACACATGTGGAATATTGTAATTCTATTGATGAAGTTTGGTGTCACAATCTAATGGGAGATTTTCCAAGCATCATAAATGGAGGGTGCAAGTCTAATAAACAAAACAAAATAAATGTCACCCCCAATGTAAATAAATATTGCATCCCCAAATAGTATGACTGCTTGCTATTTTTCATTCTCAAATTACTGCTGTTGGGCAAACTATAATTTTCAAAGATAAAAGTCAGACAAAGTGATAGTGATTTAGGTCACCTAAGAAGATGTGAAACAAAGGTCAAATTTTGTACCACTCTACAAGACGCTCAATGCCATGAGGAAAATAAGTTACATAGGGTGTTTTTCCACATTCCTTAATCTGGATCTAGTAGATCTGGATTAAGGGAAGCACCCAATGTGATTCCACGGGAGTTGTAGCACCCATTAGCAATGGTTGCTAACCTCCCTGCTGTGGAAACACCTTTGCACCCAGCTGGGGAATCTGGATCGACGCCCAAGGGGTCTGTCTGTCACCCCAGATGTCTCGGGGGACAGGGGAGTGCACTCCCTGAAGTCCCTTTGAAGAGATCAGCGCAGACTTTGGAGCCGCTCCAGAGTCCCTTCGGAATGTCTCTGAAGTCAGTGCTGATCTCCTCGAAGAAACCGGCGGTGAGACTCTGAAGTCTGTGCTGATCTCTTCGGAGAGATCGACGGCAAGACTCCAAAGTCCCTGCTGATCGCTTCAGAGGGACTTTGGAGGGAAGTCCACACGATCTGTGCTAAAAGTGAACGGACCACTCTGACAGCTCCGGAGCCTCTCCGAAGTCTTTCCCAATCTCTTCGTAGTAACTTTGGAGTCATTTCAGAATGATTTCGAAATGACTCCGAAATCACTTCGAAGCTGGGGTTTTGGGGCTCCCCTCCCCATGTGTGCATCCTCTCACCCTAGCCTCCTCTGGACCCCATTGCCTGTTTCTCGTGGAAACAGGCTCCCTTTAATCCGAACTTTCTGGCTGATGACCCCATTGTAGACTCCATTAATGGGGTCTACAGAAAATCTGGATTAAAGTACCCATTTCATCCAGATTTCCCGACTGGCAGTGGAAACAATCGGGTCCCAAATGGGTGCTCTGGTGGAAATGGGGTCATCTGGCTCACACCCAAATGGGTCCTTAATAGGTGCAAAAATGGGTACTTTCTGTCAGTGGAAAAACATCCATAAATTACTTCTCAAATGTAAAAAAAATAGAGTTCTTACTTATCTGGTGTAGCAAAAAATACAGAAGCAAATGTTCTGGATGGTTTGTGAAAGGCTCACCACTGAATAACACCAGAATGGGGTATAAAAACATGACATTTGTAGATGTATTTCCTTTGGCACCTTTCAAAAACTTTGAAATAATTGCTGACTTAAGCATTAATGTTCTGTACAAGTGCTTGATGAAATGCATTTTTAATCAGTGTATGTAGAAAGGCTTTTTAGCCTTAAGATATGTTCTTTCCAGAAGGGAAATTTATGCAAATGGAAAAGAAAAGAAAAAAACCCAGAAAGTGTGCAAGAGGGGAAAACCTTAATAATAACAATGTCTGAAGACATTTTTTAAGGACATTTATTAACAGGAACAAGCTTTCTAAGACTCATTGCTTGACCCTGTTTGGATCAACTCCCATTATCCAAAAGTCAACATTTCTATACTGACAGAAATCTCTGAGGACATCATATTGCTGTTTGCTTCAGTTCATAGCACTCTGTATAATGACAGGGAAGCATTCTGGAAAGCAAGAAACCACCACAGCTTGCCAAGAAGAAGAAAAAAACGAGTTCGGCAAGGCAACTGACTAAAGGAGGCTGAACCATGCTGTGGTAGGTGGGGCCCAGTCTTTGCTTTCAGCCAATGTGCAGGTTGGTGAGGCACCTCCCCTTCTCTCCTCAGTTTATGTGTATAGGTGTTTCCACACTGGCTGCAGAAACCAATTTAACCCTTCCCCCTTAAAACACATTAAAGACACTTACCTTAAATGGCTTCTGTGACCCTTTGCGGAGGCCGCTTCAACGTTTCGGTGCGCAAGACTGGTTTTGCTGCCGAAACCTGGATTAAATGTAAGACCTGAAAAACCAGGTCTTACATTTGTCTCTTCGCCTGGATGTGAAGGAATGGATTCCCTCTACCAGCCATGTTGGGAAGGGCAGAAGCAGGACTGCCTCCTTCCGAAGCCCTTCCCCCGTGCGCTGGGTGCTGCCAGAAACACGCTGTGACTGGCAGCTCCATGCTTCAGTCCTGCAGCTCTGGGAGCGGCATCGCCGGCATGTGAGCCGGAGGACTTTTGGAATGGGTGCTGATGCATCCGCACAGCACCCACTCCATCCGTCTTCCTGAATCCGTCCTCCCCGCACATGTGTGGGCACACAGGGGTCCCTCAGACCCATCACTATTTGTGACGGATCTGAGGGAGGATGGATTGCTGAAAAGAGGATCTTTTTAGATCCACTTTTCGGTGGCAAATGCAGAAGCACCCTATGATTCCTCTATTCTAGCATTTCCCCACAAATTTTATTATTATTATTATTATTATTATTATTATTATTATTATTATTATTATTATTATTATTATTATTATTATTATTATTATTATTATTATTATTATTATTATTATTATTATTATTATTATTATTATTATTATTATTATTATTAATTGCAGAGAGAAGAAAAGCACATAAAAAAGGAAGGGGGCGTGGAGGTGGGGAGCAGGCGTAAAAAAGGACTACAAGCACACACCCTCACCTCCCTTGCATGACACAACGGAATCCAATAAGAAAGGAGGTAGATTTGATGAAGCAAAAGGGGTGAAGAGCTAAGAGTTCTTTGGAAGAAGCTCAGGTCAATCGCAGAGAAAGCTGTGAGCGAAGCAGCCAAGAGCGAGGACAACCTATAACAATCTACATGTAAACAGAGCTGGCACGACCTCAGTTTGAAGTACTAATAGATATGTGAGACCAGGACCCCAGAGAAGTAAAGGTGTGACTAGGCCAACAGTTAATTAACATAGTAAAGTAAGGTTTCAACTGATAAAACACAAGCATTTTGGAACAACTGAATACACTAGGATGGGAATAATGACATGTTACATTTTAAAAATGGGTTGTAGTAGGTTTTTTTTTTTTAAATTAACATTTAGGCTGTATTCACTCCTAGGTTTTAATCCAGGCTCGGTCCACTTTTATCAGTAAAGTTGACAGGCTATTTTCTTTCAATATTATTTAACTTAGAAAATCTACATTGGGATTACTTAATACGGTAAGAAAATCATTCACTGACATTTTCTCTCGCTCTGAAGGTAGATTGAAGTTGCATTAAAACTTCCATGTGGTCGCAGTCACTGTATCATGATTTTCTGAGGCATTTATAACATTGGAAATTGCTATGTGAATTAATTATGTGTTAAGAAGCCAAAGTAGGATGCGTAGTAGAAACCAGCAGTTGCCTATGGATCTGCTCTGGATCGAAAGACAGTTTGGAAAGATCAAATGGGGGATTTCCATGGGAGCCTCGCTTCTCCCTCAGTGCTCTCAAGGAAATGTGTTGCAAGTAATTGCTGCTAAAAAAAAAAAAAAAAAAAAAACCTGCTAAATTTGCACAGCAGCTACTTCCATAGATAAATGTAATTGTGCAATGCTGGGGGAAATGGTCAGAATGCAGAAAAGGTCGCTACAGTGAAACTATTCATGTAGCTGGAATGTGCAAAGTGGCCTTTTTAGCATCAGATTGATGAGAAACAGAGTAGGGTGAAATGGTTAAAAAGCACACAATAGAGACAATTTATCACATGACTTCTATTTGTCACAGGGTTATTACTAGCACAGCTACAATAGATATCAGTTATGCAAGTCTCTGCCCAGGCAAAACTTCTCGCAGAATTTACACGGACCAATGTTTTAAACAAGGATAAATTATTTAGATCTTCAAAAAATGTGGCTTTGTGGGCAACTTAATATTTCTTTCCTTCTTCCCATGTTAACATGAGATGCAGATCTCTAACCAACAGATACAAGCAACGTCTTTAATGTTTCTGTTGTATCCATACCTAGAGAAGGCTGTTGTGGGACTGGAAAATGTACAGAAAAGAGCTGGAACACTTTCCTTGTGAGATCAGGCTTGTGAGATTCACCCTTGAAAGACGTTTAAGAAAGGAGTTCATTGACGTTTGCATGCATGTTGTAGAAAAGGTGGCTAGAAGAAAAGAACCTTTTCTTTTTCTTTTTTTTTCTGTTGCACAACATCAGCAGATTATTGATCTATGGAATTTATTACCAAAGGAAGTGGTGACAATCACCAACCTGGATGGATATAAGTTACATTAATTTATGGAAGACAAGGCTACTGGAATGGATTCCCAGGCACTGCTTCCAGGTTGAAGAAAAAAGAAAAAGACAGGATGCCTCCAAAGCAGGGACTTAAAAGCAGGAAAAGATTTTGGCTTGTTTTCTGAGAATAACTAAAATCAAATGGTGGGTCACTGTGCAAGACAGGATGCTGAACTAGGTGGGCTGTGGCCAGATCCAACAGGCTTCCTCTTATGTTCTTATATTGTTCTTTAAGATTTAAAACTTATGCACATTTATCCCTACCTGCAGAGGAAGAAAAACAACTGGTGGGGCCCCAGGGGTGTAATATTTTAATGCCAGTTATGCCCACAGACAAACGGTATACCTCTGAGGGTCAGCAAGCAATTGTAAAGAACTCCAGAGGGATCTCTTGACATTGGGTGAGTGAGCAACACTCAAATCTTGGCAAGTGCAAAGTGATGTGGATTGGGGCAAAGAACCCCAATTGCACCCATAAACTAATAAGGGCTGAGCTTTCTGTGACAGACCAGGAAAGGGATTTTTGGAGTTCTGATGGACAGCTCAATGAAGGTGGCAACACAGTGTGCAGTAACAGTGAAAAAAGCAAATTCAGTGCTAGGGGTAGTAAGAAAAAAAGTTAGCAAGTGTCATTTTGTCTCCTTATAAATCTATGGTGAGGATACAATTGGATACCTAGGTATTGCCTCCAGGTTGGAGAGAGAGGTAGGATGCCTCTAAAGGTCATTTGGAGGGGTTCAAGAGCAGTGAAGGGTTTGATTTGTCTTCTGCTTGAGAATGTCCAGAAGCAACTGGTGGACCACCGTGCAGGACAGGATGCTGGACAAGATGTGCTGTGGCCTGATCCAGAAGGGTTAGGGTTTTGCTCTTATGTTCTCATGATGCCCAGGTAGAGCATAACTTTACAGTCAGCCAGTCAGCTAACATTGTAACCCCAAATAACAAGTTTGGAGGAAGAGGTAATTGGAACAAGGCACAGAGGACTTGAAAGAGTGCTATATGGAATGGGTAAAGCTGAATGGAGACTCTGTATTCTGAGGCTGTGTGATGGTGCAGATGAAACACATTTAAAGGAAGTGGCGGTTGGACACCAGAAGGTTATTCAGTTTCATATCTATGTTGATGTGACTATATTTCCTAATAAAATCTAATAAATCTGGCTGTAATAGCAAGTGACATTTTCGCACATTGAAAGCTCCATTAAATTAGATTTAACTGTTGGTCAATCTAGCTAAGCGTTATTTACAATAGCTAGCAGTGGTTTCCCAGTATTTTACCCAAGAGATTTCCATAACCTTACTTAGATATGTCAGAGCTTTGGCACAGGGCCTTCCTTAAATAACAGAAAAATGAACCAAAAATAAAACAAAAATCCAGATTGATTCCAAAAGGTCACAGCCAAACAACACATGTAAATCTGAGAAAGTAAGAAAGTAGAGAAAATTACTAGACTCTACAAATATGACCTAAATAAAGTCCCTTATGAATACACAGATTTAAGGAATTAGATCTCGTAGATGGAGTTCCTAAAGAACTATGAACAGAGGTTGGTGACATTATATGGGAGGTGGCGGTAGCAGCAGCAATAAATCACCCCAAAAGAAAAAAAAAGAAGAGCAAGAAGGCGAAATGGCTGCCTGCTAAGGCTTTACAGATCTTCCAAGGGTAGACTTTTTTTGCCTTGAGGTGACCTGCTGGTCCAATACTTACTTATGAACATTTTCCTCACTCAGTTCAGTTTATTTATTCAAGTCAGCAGAGCCAAGTGTTCCTGACTATTATTTGGATTCCTTCGCTTTGCTTCCTGCACATTACTGTAGTTGTTTCCCTATAATGCATGAAACAGCACCATAAATCACATCCCAGAGCCATAGTGGCTTGGTAAAATTCATGGATTTTCCCCCCTGATCAATCGTTGTCCCTTTTTTTCCAGTTCTTTCTAGAGGGGATGTGCACAAATGTTTTTTGTTTTTGTTTTGCGTTCAAATTTCAGTCAAATCAAATATGCAAACATTCAATTCGATTTGAATATTTCGAATCCGTATGCAACAAAATCTGATTTGAATTAAGTACATTTGAATCTATTCGCTTGAATGTTAGATTTGAATCTGAAGATATGAATGTCGACAACATTCGTATTTGAAAATACAAATGTCGACAACATTCGTGTGTGTCATACATATCTGTACGCATTTCATACGCGTCCCGTACTATCAGCGCAAATGCATACAGATACGCGTGAGATTCGTACAGATACATATGACATTTGAATGTTTTGAATCATTCAAATGACTCAAATGTTTAAATTCAAATGTGTAGACATTCTATTCTAATTCGAATGTCCACATTCGATCAAATTCAATCAAATGTTGAATATTTAGGACATTCATTCACATCCCTAGTGTCTGGGATTAAAAGAAGAAAATGTATGGCCTCACCAAAGTGAATGTATATTAATCATGCAGTAGGGACTGTTATTAGAGCTATTTGGGATAGCCCCACAAGAAAGCAGTAGGAGGTACACAGTGAAAGTATAAGAATACAATTCCCACTGGATTAAAATTAGAGGGATTTTTCTACATTCACTTCTCCATGGTCCTAATCAGTGGGGCTGGACCAGCTACGCCCACTGGTTTGGACCACGAAAAGGTGCTGAGCAGTGTGTTTCACTGTGCAAACACATCTCCATATCCTGGACCAGAGGTCTTTCTGCACTTACCTGACTGGGCTGCTGTGAACTACGGCCAGTAAATTTCAGGTACAGGTGGACCATTCTCATTTACCTGGAAGAAAGCTTCTCCAACGTGTCCCTTGCCAGCTAGAAATGTGAATGGTACACCATGGGAAGACACCATGGGAAGGCCAAAAGATAGTCAAGAGACAACGTGTTCATTAGGTCTCCATGCTGGCATGCGAGAGCAGCAATCAGTGTTGGCGGTATCCATCATGCAGAGATTTTTTTAATGTTATGCCCCACCCTGAGACCTTTGGTTACAGAGTGGAATGAATGAATGAATGAATGAATTCTGCTTTTTTCCCCTCCCCATTGCCATCGTGTGGATGGTTGGCAGCTGCTCTTTTGACCTATCTAATTGTCATAGTCAGCCAGGAGGAGGACTCAGAGGATGAGGAGGACTTACTTCCTCAGGCACAGGAGGAACCTGAGGTGATGCCAGGACCCAGTTCTGACCCCCCAGCCCCATTGGAGCCTGGGGTTCAACAGCCCAGCCTTACCACAGCAGAAGTGCAGGATGTGGGAGACATGGAACAGCAGAGCCTAGAGATCCCCAGCTTTAAGCAAAGGAGAGCAGAGAAGGAAGGGTTAAGATGATCAAAAAGACTTGCCCAGAGACATGCGGATCACCTGCACCTGTGAGCTCAATCTGCAAAGTTAAAACACTGGGCAGATCCCCAAGCCCTTTGTCAGAAACTATTTGTTTACCTTAAGAGAAAGCTGCTGAATCTGACTCCTGGACTGCTTGGAAACCCTAGACCTTCAAACGTACCTGTTGACCATCCTTCTGGCTGCCCTGACCTCAGACTGGACTGTTTGTATGACCCTCGTTAACCCTGGACTTGGACTGTTTCTGGATTTCTGCTTTTCGGACATCGTTTGGGGCTGTATCTTTGCGAAGCAATCTCTTACCAGCTGTGTGTTTGTAGGTGAGCGGGCAGCTTTCCCGGACACTAATACTCTTTCTGCCCAGCCCTATTTTACCTATTTTCTGTATATTCCAAAATACAGCCAGGCAGAAAACACAAACCTGGGGAAACCTTAGCACAGGCTGCAGAGTGTGTGGACAGTATGCCTTCTACTACCAGGGTTGAGCAAGCATCCAGGTCCATCAGATATCCTGATCTTACTACAGACTGATACATAGAACATAAGAAATATGTCTTGAGTTGTCCCTTATCTTATGTTTGATCCATATTTATAGTCTGCAGAATAAGAAAGCAAAATCAAGTTTGAGATCTTTAAGGCATGATGCAGCTAAGAGCTAATTTTGCTTTGTATTCCCTTGGTGCATTTAATTTAATTTATTGGAAGCAAATTAATGTGCAGTGATCAAATAATTTAAAAAATGGAAATGGAAGCAACTGAATGAAACAAATCAACAGAGGAAAATAAAAAAAGAGGCTGATTGCCATAGTTCATAGGATAATTCCCATTTTAATTACATTAATCCTAATTGTTAGTATAGAAATAATGGAAAACATATCTATCACTTTGTAACAAAGGAATAAGTTATGGAAGAGAAACAGATGGAAACTTAAATGCTAAGTTCAAATTCTATGTCACATTCATTCTAAGAATTAGAATAATTACCAATGAATTTCCCCAACTGAAGGAACTGAACGTGTGCATAGAAAGTAAATTATTTTAGATATTGTTTATCTAGGTAGCACTCACACTGATTACATATTAGTGGATAGTAGGATTGCATCCAGCAGAAACCAGCTGGGGAAAATGATGCAGTAATAAGTATTTATGACCCAGAACTACCCATATCAGAGGGCTTTTCCAGATTATATATTGGGGGGGGGGCTGTCATGTTTATGAAGTTCTTGTATAGTCTTATCATGTCACATTGGTCAATTTAAATGAATCTACTCTCCCAGTTTTATTTTAACCGCAGGGCCCTTTTACACTTGACTTCTGTGGGACAATGTACAGTTAAAGTTAAGTATAGTGATAGTATTTCAAGTCTTCAGAAATTAGAGTCCCAACTGAGACGGCAGCAACTGCTCTTAGCTGTAAATCATTCCACTCTCTACATCCATGGGAGCAGAATTAGGGGTGCCTCCACCAAAATGCCAAATATTAGGGAGGCAGTTCAATTATTGGCAACATCTCAACAATATGACTCTAGACACGTTACCCCATCTTTGCCTGGAAGAGCAAGCAAAGTTCACGCTCAGGACATCCTGGCTAATCAAACTATTGGACTGTGTGTCTCATCTGGGCCTGTCCTCACATGTCCTGGAATGCTGAGGAACAAAATCTAGGAGAACCCATAAAAAAGAGCTATGTGCATAGAATCCCATACCTGGCTATCCTTAAACAACAAAGGAAACTAGAGAGCTCTCATACTTTAACCATCCCATTGCATTTGAGAACAGCCTTCACAAGAGCTAAATTTGACCATCATTTGATTGGGATCATATGTCCAGGAAAGCTGCCAGCATACCCACCAACACCCAGCTGATAAGAAACAGCTCCTCCAGCAGCACAGCAAAACGTAGTCCACAGAGAAGAAGTCGAGAAACAGTCCGAAGTCCAGGGTTTACGAGAGCAACACAACAGTCTGGTCCGAAGTCAAGGTAGCCAAATATTCAAGGTCTAGGGGTCAGATACGGCAGCCTTCTTGAAAGAAAAACCAATAGTTTCTGACAAAAGGCCTGGGCGTCTGCCCAGTGTTTTATCTACACAGTTCTGATAATCACAGCTGTAGATTATCAGCGTGTTTCTGTGCAAGTATTTTCTATCATCTTAACCCTTCCTTCTCCGCTCTCCTCTGCTTAAAGCTAGGGATCTCTGTGCTCTGCTGTTCCATGTCTCCCACGTCTTGCACTTCTGCTGTGGCAAGACTGGGCTGCTGAACCCCAGGCTCCACTGAGGCTGGGAGGTCAGAACTGGGCCCTGGCACTACCTCAAGTTCCTCCTGCACCTGAGGAAGTGAGTCCTCCTCATCTTCTGAGTCCTCCTCCTGGCTGACCATGACACCATATCAGAAAATTCCCCTCTGGAAAAGACTCTGCATTTGTGAGGGATATGCTTTGGAAGTTGCCGTGCATTTTCTGCTGGAATGTTCTTTATGGCCACATCCTCATGCACGTTTGGTACAGTTCTGAACACAGGATTGGCAAGGGGCATCCCCATGCGTTTTGAATTTGGTCCACGGAAAGCGGAAGAAATCCCCTCAAACCGTGCCAGACCAGGACCCAATTTGGTACCTGAAAAAAGAAGTTTCGGCATGATTTGGGGTCCCACACATTGGTTAACGAGCCGTGACAGTGCATGGGGACAATCACGGGCTATCCGGGGAGGAGATTGGCGCTCATGTCATTAGGAGGTGGGGTGTGCTTGCCATTCCTGCCCTGTGCATTGGAGATCAAAGCCACTAACATTTCAAAATCCCAATTGCCAAGGCAGGCAGGATACTGGCTTAATTTTTGTGTGTTTTCCACAGAAATATTTCCACCTCCGTTTTCCGATTGCCAAGGCAGGCAGGATACTGGCTTGATTTTTGTTCCAATTCCAAAAATTTTCAACCTCCATTTCCTGATTGCCAAGGCAATAATGAAAATGGCTTAATTTTCTTCCTTTAAAACTTGGTGGGCGTTCTCATGGTTCCCGATGGAGCAGAGGTACACAAAACTGCTCAAGCACCTAACTGCCGCTAAACCTCGTAGTAGCTCTCAGTCTTTTCAAACTATTTATAAATTTATTATTATGAAGTAAGCTTTAACGTTTTTTCCGTGCCTCCCAGCCCAGTCCTGGTTTTCAGTGCCGCTAGGGGAGGGGGGATGTGGCACAGGGGTGGGCTGACATCAATCTTGCTTTCAATAAGGAGAGAGGGGGCGGAGAGGAGGGGTGCTGCTCACTTGTGCCAGGGTTCGGCGTGGTTTGCATGGGGACGCCTCCATCCGTGCCCAACCCTCACCTAGCCCACGTTGCCAGGAATGGCATGGGGACAGGCTGGGAGTGATCTTGGACCTACCCTTAGTCCCAGGCGTTCCGATCCTGCTCCAAATGGCTTGCATGGGGACACGACCTATATTACTCTATTAGAGATCACTATCTAGCCCCTCTTCTTGTGAATTGCCAGTGGCTAAATAACAAAGTGCACTGGCTCTTGAGAAGTTCTGATAAATTTATCACAATAGGTGTTGCTCTGTTTATTGTGAAAGCTTCCAAAGTTCGTGCTTTACTAATACCGTGTTTCCCCCAGAATAAGACAGGGTCTTATATTAATTTTTGCTCCAAAAGAAGCTTTAGGGCTTATTTTCAGGGCATGTCTTATTTTTCCATGAACAACAATCTACATTCATCCACTGTAGCATGAACTGTAACTAGGGCTTAATTTCAGCGTAGGGCTTATATTTTGAGCATCTTCAAAAATGCTGAAAAATCATGCTAGGGCTTATTTTGGGGGTAGGACTTACTTTCAGGGAAATAGTATGATTTTAGCCATAACTGAATGCTGGCCTTGTCCCAAACCTGTCTGGCACTTACCTTAGTGCTGCTGAGTTGAAGGTGCTCCCATCTGGAAACATGGCTGTTGCTCCAGTGATTATGTGATACAGTGCATGCTTGAAAACCCACACCTGTGCCACACACATACAGCCTTTGCACAGAAGTCGGTCTATACTAGGAACACCACTGGCCATACTAAGAGTGCCACAGCAATTGAAGATGGGGATGGCTGCGCAAACTGGGAGCTGCTCTAGGATGGAAGTGGCTTCATGAGACGTTTTCGCACAGGGCTGAACGGGACGCGTGGGAGACAGCTGCGGACACGGCATCCGCATTGCCCGAGCGGGGCTTGCGCTCCGACGTGTCCGCAGCTGTCTTTCTCGCGTTCAAAATGTAGAGCACTTTAAAGTGCTCTACATGCGTTCGAACGCGGACGAGCCGCCCGCAGGCGTTCGGGAGGAGAAGCATTCGCGCCTGCTTCTGTCTCCCGAACAGCTGCGGGCTCGCCTCCGACGCCGGCGCGGCTTCGACAATCAGCTGTTTGACAATCAGCTGATTGCCGATCTGCCTCCGCGGCTGTCTCCGCGCCCCTGGCCGGCCTTTGCCGGCTAAGACAGCTCCCGGCGCTTTGAGCATTCGCACACAGACGCGCCGGAACGCGTTTACACGCGTTCTGGCGTGTCTGTGTGTGAAAGGTGAAAGCGCCGGGAGCTGTCTTAAGCTTCCCGTCCTACTCCCGTTCCAAATGGAACGGGAGTAATGCGAAAACGTCTCAGGTGTGTGGATGCTCTGTGTCAGGTCAGTCCCATCTTCAAAGCCCCTAGGCAAAGGAATTCACTTAGGAGGACATGGCATGTGCCTACTTTTACCAATCCACTACTTGAAACAAAGTGTCAGTGTGGTCATTTTCACATAGATTACATGGAATTGCAACCTTATAGACATGGCCTCCTGGAAAACGCAGTGACTGCCTGGGCCTCTTGTCTGGCATGCTCCAGAGGAAGAACACTTTAAGGCCGTGTCTTCACGGCAACCTTATCTCAAATTCAAAACATTTTCAATCCTCGGAGTCCGCACGGCAGTTTGGCTTAACACGCTTTTCCCGTGTTAAACCACCCCAAAGCGTGGTGAATCTCAATCCTGATTTCAACAGGTCTTACTCCGGATTGTGCGCTTGATACGTGTTTCATTTTTTACTGTGTGGACAGTACCGTGTTAAGGGATGAGAATCCGTGTTCAGGGTTTCCCTCTCCCAATAGCTTGCTTCCAAAGACAGTGATTTCAGTGTAAAAATCCACCCTTAACAGCAGCACTACACTGTAGTGATGGAACCACTTCAACCTGATAACAAAGTTGCAATTTTGTGCAATTCCCAAAGTTCTGACTTTAGAAAGGGAAAGGAAGGGATGAAAGCAGCTGAATGTGAATGTTTAAAGCAAAGGGGCTTTAGTTGCCGCTGCTGCTGTGTGCCCTGAGCAATGGGGAGAGGAGGGGAAAGAATCACTGGCTGGCTGCCCACTGCCATTGTTCCTCCATCCACGGAAGCGGCAGCCATCCAGCCACCCAGCTAGGCTCCGTGAAGGGGTCCCTTATGGGTGCCGCATCCATGCCAGGAGGAAGAGGGCAGGGCAGACCCGAAAAGTGGCTTTTAAAAAGTAGCCACTTGAGTCCCACCTTGAGTCATGTACCCCACATACGATCCTCAGAATCCGGATCCAACGTGATTAAGTTGAAAGTAATGGGAACAGGCAAATTCACGTTTGCATCCGGTTCTATTATTTTGGTTTAGGGAAAGCAATATAAGCTTGCTCTGGGGATTCGCCCTAAGGGCATTTGCACTCTTACATTGGCTGGACTGCTCCAGTGAAAGCAAATCAACTGGAGGGGTCTGCTTCCTTATTTGGTCCATTTGAATTGCTATTCCAGAGCAGTCCCCATGCTTACTTCGAAGCTTGCGTGAAATTCAGAGCCAGCTCTGATGATCCTAAATGCCAAGAATGAACATTCATGACCTCAAAGCCAGGAGCAGCACAACAAGGCACACATGGACATGGGTCCCCCCCCCCCAAGACACTTGACAGCGGAGGTGTGCTACAGTTTAGTGTCTGCTAGTCTGCCAGAAGATTCTATCAGGATAATGGACTAGGTAGACGTTTTGGAGCACCTGGTCTGGTCTATGGTATGGAGACAGAGTATACTAGTAGAGGGTAGGACCTCCTTTGGGCAGCACTAATGTGTGGAAGGGAGATCCCACATCCCTTGTTATACCACTTTAGTGTTGAGTACAGAAAGGCTAAACATTTCCTGGCCATTGGTCTGCTCTAGTTGCTACCATGAAGATAGGTGATGATGGCTGCAGCGTCCCTTGTGACATGTAGAACGCGATCACACCTTTTGGTTCATGTTCCTTCTAGCTGCTTTATCCTCCACCCCTCCAGTTATTGATAAATACCAGCCACTGGTGAGCCAGTTTGGTCTAGTGGTTAGGGAGCTGGACTCTTATCCGGGAATACCGGGTTCAATTCCAGCCTCCCCCATGAAGCCAGCTGGGCGACCTTGGGCTGGTCATAGATCTCTTCTGAGCTCCCACAGCTCCACCTACCTCACAGGGTGTTCTGTTGTGGGGAGAAGAATAGAAAGCTTTGTCAGCCTTAAACGGGTGAGAAAAGCGGGGTAGAATAGCCAAACTCTTCTTCTTCTACAACTTGAAATAATTTCTAATATATCTTGGTATGAACAGAAGCAGCATTTCCTCGAGTCCCAGTTACTGTCAATGTTATTTTGAACACCAAGGTCACTAACCTTTGATTTCTCATAGTCTCTAGGAATTAAAATCCATAAATTTGATATATATGCAATTTTGAAGGAGCTTAACACACACACATGCCCAGAGGTTACTTGACTTTCTTGTCCTTTGATTCTTTTTCACTTTGTGGACATGCCAAGTTGTATCCGAGTGTACGACCAAATGCTAAAGATATTTCATTTTTCACTGAACTTTCCAGAATCTTCTATGTATGCACTACTTGTCCAGGAATCTCTGTGAGCTAAATAGTTAGTAAAGGCTTTAAGTAGGGTTCCTATAGATCACTGATTAGGAAGCAAGGAAAGCTGGTATGATCCTCAGCGTCTCTCAGAAGAAGATAATGTTGAACCACGTCTATTTCTGCCAGGAAAATTGCATGGGGGTGTCTATAGTCACCATGAGTCAATCCCAAATTGAGGACATTTAACAGCAATACAGACAGACATGTAGAATGTAGCAGCTACTCTCCCCATTCCACCTGTAGTCCCCATTTAAGGTCAGAAAATGCACTTTAAATCCAGTTTCTGACCTTTAAAGTGAATTAGAGTTGGAAAAGGAACATTAGCATGTGACAGTTACCACTTTACAAGCCACTTTTGAACTTTTAAAAAACAATTATTTTAACTTCATGTGAATGTAGCCATATAAAACATCATAAAAAGATGTGCTACTATAGAAAGGAGGTGAGAAAATACTGTAAGGATGAGTTCCCATTCAAGAAAAAAATTGTATCCAGTCCATTCTGGGAATCGTCCGTTTCCATTCAAAATTTTATTCCCAAACTTTACAAGGATTAAATTGCCAAAATCTGCATTAAAAATCCCTAATAAAAATAGGTCTTGGTCCTGTTTTGCTAGCTAGCCAGCTTTTTTTTTTCTTTTGGGAATGGTACAGGACTATTCAGGGAGGAGATGGTGCCATTTGGGCTGTCCCCTCCATAACTTTCTGGCCAATGCCTGCCTCCATTGTGGGGGGACCATTAAATGGTCGGGGTTTCATGCTGAGGAAGGTCTGCCCCCCTTTTTGTCAATGTTACCACGAAGGCAGCAGCTTTGCACAGAATCAGCTGAGCAAAACATCAGATATCCAGGGCAAACTGAGACCCAATTTGGAGACCAAAAAGAGTGTTGGATCTTTGAACATACTGTAGATTTCTCCTTTTGTGAATGCCACTGTAATTACGAGAGATAAATTACATTGTAACAACAGGCAGAATCTGACACTCGGCAGAGGGAATCTTTTTTTGGCCCCCTCTTCTCTCTTTGTATCTGTGCAGGAACAACAACACTCCCTTCTCCTCCCACCCCTCTCCCCTCGCTCCTTTAGTGAGTGCAAGGAGCGTCTGACTTGAAAGAGAGAGGGATTGGTTTGCCCGGGATGTCTGTTCTTTCGCTCAGCTGATTCTCTGCAAAGCTGCTGCCTTCCTGGTAACATTGTCTCCTTGGAGGAGATGCCTCACTGGCAGGATGCACAAATGAACATTTCCAGCACTCCCTTCCCCGTAGCTATCGCTATTAATCAAGGGCAGGCTTACAGGGTTTGGATCCCCACCCCATAAAGTCAGGGTATGATGCGAAGGAGAGGGGGGAGGGGTTCCCCTCCCTGTAAATCTGCATAAAAAGCTATAAATGGGAACAGGGTAGGAGTCAATGCTATTTACACAGCCAGTACATCTTGGCCTTGAAGCTGTGGAGTGAGTAATACAGCTGTGAGATTTCCAAATGACAATCTTTAGCACCAGACTGGAAGTGGGCCTCGAAATTGAGCTTTGTTATGAAGTCAAGTGGAAGAGATCCACTCTCCTGAGACCAAACCAAAGGAAAAGGAACATGGTTTTCACAGAAGAATCTGCAAAAATGATCATGGGATGAGTTTATGGGGTGAATCTTCTGGAAGAAGCAAAGTCAGTTTAGCAAAAAGTAAGAAATAATTGCGGGGAAAGTAAAATGTAATTAGTAGCAAAAAGTAATTTTTAAATTTTTTAAAAATAATTTAAATGGTAACAAAAAGTAAAATAATTTAAAATTTATGAAGGTAGATCTAGAGGCAGGAAGGCTTTCCAGTGTTTTTCATGAAGTGTAACATGTATGACTATTTGTCGCCTGGACAAAAATCATAGGTGTGTGCTCAGTGTACTGAGCTCCTTTCCTTTTGGGGTTGGGTTTCTTTTCTTGAAACCAAGACTGTAGGCCTGGAGAAGCAGAGAGAGCGATTAAAAGAGATAGGCATGGGGATGAGGCCTTCAACTACCCTCACACAGATGGCTCCTGTTAAATTCATGAGAGAGAGAGATAAAATTCCTAAACAAGCTAAATGATTCTTTGTAAGAGCAGGTGATTATAAAACCAGTAAGGAGAAAGGGGAACCTGGATATGATCCTAAGTAATGCTAAGGATCTGATACAAGATATCTGAAGGAACATCTTCTCCTATACTGACCTGCCCGTGCATTGAGGTCTTGAGAAGGTCTGTATCACCACCCTCAGCAGCAAAAGCGGTGGGCACCAAGGAGAGGGCTTTCTCAGTGATGACCCCTAGGGTATGGAATAGTCTCCCCCTTGAGATGAGTCTATTACCTCCATTGTACATGTTTAGGAAGGCAGCGAAGACACACCTCTTCGCCATGGCCTTCGGTTAAATGGGGATACACTTTCCGTTCCCACTTGTGGATGTTACTGTTTTAATACATATTATTATTGTTTTAGTGATGTTTGATTTTAGATGTTGCTACTCGCCTGGAGACCTTTTGGTTTATGGTGGGATAGAAATGTAAATAAATAAATAAATAAATAAATAAATAAATAAATAAATAAATAAATAAATAAATAAATAAATAAATAAATAAATAAATAAATGATGTTTCTGTGACTGATGCAATGGGGAACAGTTACCACAATTTTTTAACCTTTAACTTATACAGACAGAATGTTTTAGGTAAAACCTAACACTTTCATAAAGGAGACTTCCTAAGAGTGAGTGAGTGAGTGAGGAAACTGAAGGGGAAAGTTAGAAGACTTCGATCATTCCAAAATGTAGAAACTATTTACAATAATGGGGACTATTTGAGAATGCAGGGCAGAAGAAAATCATTTAGGGCAGCTAGTAGGACTGAGGGGGTGGGAAAGTTTGCCTGCGGAGCCTGGATGCAGCCTTTGTATTTCCTTTTTACTTCTATCCAAAAAATATGCACCAATTATATGTGAAAATCTTGTTTCTTTCATATAAGGAAAAAAAATATTCTGATGATATGATTAAGGGAGGGGAACAGCTCAGTTTAGACAACATGTTTCAGATGCAAAACCTGCCAGGTTCTGTTCCTGGTATCTTCAGTGAAGACAGAGGATTGCAGTGAACAAACTAATGATTGGATAGACAACGTATTTCTTTAGGCCTGTGTGTGCATTCTGCGTGAAAATACTGGCAGCTCTCAGTAACTGTGTAATTATCACAGGGGCAAAAGGTTTGCCTTCCAGGACTGTCAGATATTGTGTGGCTTTAAGTATGATGGATCTGCCCTCTCAAGAAAAGTTGGGAAAACACTTCTTAGCATTCTCTGCAGTGAAGTGCAGATCTATCAGTGTGTTCAACCCTGGGTGTAATTCTTAATAATGGGGCACAGCATCTTGACAACATGTAAGTATATCGATCCTCCCGGAAGGAAATAGCTTGTCAATGCTACAAATAAACAAGGGGCAAAGATTTGCTGTCAGTTCTCTCTCTTAACTACCACAAGTTGGTCGTATGCAGTGACTAAATGAACCAACATTGGTTGAGTCAACTGTGTTGACTCTTGATGAATATCCATGGCCGTGCTGGTTTCCATCATTCCACTGGCATGTGGTTTTTACAGCATCTAGTATCTATGGGGGGAGGGAAAAAAAAAACCCCTTTCCTAGTTTATCAAGTAGGAAGCAGCCTAAATGTCCTGATCCAACAGATACAGCTTTTGTTATTTTAGGTCATTTTCCCTGCCAGCTTGCAGGATTGCTTTGTGGAACTAAATTGTTTATTGTCAGAAGGCCAACGGTAGAAGCATTTCAAGCTTTCTCTCTGCTATTATTGTTTTTGTACTATTGATTTTTATTACCTAAAAAAAAGGTACGGCATTAGATTGTTGTTGAAAAGAGAAGCAGAACAGCATTTCTTTGCTGATAGTTTCAAGGAATACATTTGGAAGACACATTAAAAGAACAATATCTTGATTTTAAAATCTTGCTTCTATTTGCTTATGCCTTCTCACCTACATCAGTTATAAATTCAAGGTGCTATAAACACAAAAACAATAAGAATTTGATAAATAAAGTCACCTGCATTGAAAATAAACGCTAAGTTATTTCATTTATCAAGCTTGGGAGAAAATGACCACAAATGTGAGCTATAAGGCCTTTTTGCGCTACAGGCGCACATCTGTAGTGCACGAAGGCTAGGACATGCAGGGATGGATTCCCCATACACATCTAGGCAGGTAAGGAATGTGTCAGGGTGCACCACCATCTCCGATTGGCCAACCAGTCATTCTGCGCAGGCGTGACCGTACGAAGCAACACATCACCGCCAATTTAGTATCGCCCCACCCTTAAAAGGGGCGGGGGAAACCGAAGCATGGGTTTGATCTGCTGCAGTCTTGATCGGACTGCAGCAGCCAGCAGTGAAACTCTGGGTGCCCAGCAGCACCCAGGGGTTCATGCCACCCACCCACCCCATGTGCGCCGCCTCACCTCAAGTCCGGGCTCCAGAGTTCATGTGGCCTGGAGAGCGATGTACTGCAATCTGCACAGGCTCACGCACTCTGGTAGCTCAGCCCCACGCTCACCTGACAGGTCAATGTGCGTTCAGTCTACCAGAGTGCATGTGCTTGCGCAGACAGCACAAGGACCACCCTGGGCCTGGCAAGGTAAGGTGACAATTGTCAAATTAGGCCATGGTCTAAGCTTTTGTTCTAAAATGGTGCTGTACCTCTGTTGTTCACTAAAGTCCATCAGTGGCCTTTGATATAATCAACCATAGTATCTTGCTGTAGTGACTCCAGAGATTGGAATTGTTTTATAGTAGGGATGTGCACGAATGCATTTTTTTCATTCGAATCCGATTTGAATTGAATATTCAAATATTCAATCCTAATCAAAATTCAGATTTTCAAAAATCCAATTCAAATCCAGATTATCCAGAACCGTATTTCCAAAAATCCAATTCGAATTGAATGATACGAATGTTGGGAACATTTGTATCTGATTTTTTAATCCATCTGCATCCATCCATGGATTTTTTAATCCATCTGCATCCATCTGATACTAAATTATTTAGGGTAGTAAAATATGAAAGAGATTGCCAAGAGCTCCAGAGGGATCTCTTAGCATTGGGTGAGTGGGCAACCAAGTGGCAAATGTGCTTTAATCTTAACAAGTGCAAAGTAATGCACATCGGAGCCAAGAATCCAAATTACGTCTATAAACTGATGGGGTCTGAGCTTTCTGCAACACACCAGGAAAGGGATCTCGGAGTTCTGGTGGACAGTTCCATGAAGGTGTCAACCCAGTGCGCGGCAGCAGCGAAAAAAGCAAATTCAATGCTGGGAATAATTAGGAAGGGAATAGAAAATAAGACAGTAAGTGTCATTTTGCCCCTTTATAAATCTATAGTGAGGCCACATTTGGAGTATTGTGTACAATTCTGGTCACCACACCTCAAAAAGGATATTGTGGAACTAGAGAAGGTGCAGAGAAGGGCAACCAGAATGATTAAGGGTCTGGAACACCTCCCTTATGAAACCAGGCTGCAACGTCTAGGCCTCTTCAGTCTGGAGAGACGGCATTTGAGAGGGGACCTGATTGAAGTATATAAAATTATGCACGGTATAGAAAGGGTGGATAGAGAAAATTTCTTTTCTCTATCGCACAACACTAGAACCAGGGGGCACTCTATGAAGCTGATGGGTAGGAGAGTCAGATCCGACAAAGGGAAGTATTTCTTCACCCAGAGGGTCATCGGTTTATGGAATTTGCTGCCGGAAGAGGTGGTGACAGCTACCAGTCTAGATGGCTTTAAGGTCGGGTTAGACCAATTTATGGACGACAGATGTATCAATGGCTACTAGAACAAATGCCTAGGTGCATCCTTCAGGCTGAGGGGGGGGGGAGGAACTGGGGCGCTTCAAAGGCCATCTGCTGGGACTCGAGAGCAGAAGGTTTGTCCTTGTCTCTGCTTGAGATGCCCATGAGCATTTGGTGGGCCACTGTGTGCGACAGGATGCTGGACTAGATGGGCTGTGGCCTGATCCAGCAAGGCTTCTCTTATGTTCTTATGTTCTTATCCCATTTTTGTGTGTTTGCATTTTGTTTGCATCCCGTTTGCATCCTGTATTATAAGCTCAAATAGATCCTATATTTGGATTTAGTATACCGAGACGAATTCAGTCAAATCATTCGAAAATCCGTATCAGATTTTAAAATCCAAATCCAAAAATCTGGATTTTCAAACATCAGATTCAAATTCGAATGTTGGATTTTTGAATCGGATTTTCAAATATTCAGATTTTCAAATATTCGGATTTCCAAATATCCAGATTTCCAAACATTCGGATTTCCAAATATTCGGATTTTCAAATATTTTGATTTTCAAATATTTGGATTTCCAAATATTCGTGCACATCCCTATTTTATAGTGCTTCTCTTCCTAGCTCTGTATTAGGCTCCAGAAATTAGCAGAGCAGAATTCCTCAGGGATTTGTTCCGTCCCCTCTGCTTTTCAACATTGTATGAAGCTGCTGCAAATGGATATCATAGGTTTTGGAGTTGACGATCCAACTCTATTTCTTCTGAGTCACATGAGATAGTTCAGGTGTTTGATTGTTGTCTGGATTCTGGTTGTCATGGGGTCCTGGGTCCAGGACATTATGTGGCACCCAGTTCTGGACTGGGTTCACTTGCCCCAGAAAGAACTTGGGCACAATGTAAGGGTGCTGTTGCATGCATTATTGACACCGGAAGCTCATGCAGTTAGCAGTGGTTACCTGCATCTCCAGTTGGTTTTCCACCTCCAGCCTTTTTTGCATAGGGGAAACATGGCTGTAGAGACCCAAGACGTTTTCGCATTACTGCCGTTCCATTTGGAACGGGAGTAGGACGGGAAGCTTAAGACAGCTCCCGGCGCTTTCCCCTTTCACACACAGACGTGCCAGAACGCGTGTAAACGCGTTCCGGAGCGTCTGTGTGCGAATGCTCAAAGCGCCGGGAGCTGTCTTAGCCGGCAAAGGCCGGCCAGGGGCGCGGAGACAGCCGCGGAGGCAGATCGACAATCAGCTGATTGTCAAACAGCTGATTGTCGAAGCCGCGCCGGCGTCGGAGGCGAGCCCGCAGCTGTTCGGGAGACAGAAGCAGGCGCGAATGCTTCTCCTTCCGAACGCCTGCGGGCGGCTCGTCCGCGTTCGAACGCATGTAGAGCACTTTAAAGTGCTCTACATTTCGAACGCGAGAAAGACAGCTGCGGACACGTCGGAGCGCAAGCCGCGCTCGGGCAATGCGGATGCCGTGTCCGCAGCTGTCTCCCACGCGTCCCGTTCAGCCCCGTGCGAAAACGTCTCCACACTCTGGTAATTCCCAGATTAGAGTACTGCAATGTGTATTACCTAGGGCTACCCTTGAAGGTGGTCTAGAAGCTGCAACTAGTACAGAATGCAGCGATCTGGCTGCTGTCAGAAATAGCCAGGTGCACACCACATCAGTCTGGAACGAACTGTGCTGGTTTTCAATATATCATTGAATCCAATTCAGTTTGTTGACTTTGGGTGTTTTTCCACTGTCACTAGAAGTACCCATTAAGTACTAAGTATTAATGGGTACCTATTAAGTACCCATTAATAGGTACTTAATGGGTACTTCTAGTGACAGTGGAAAAACACCCTTTGACATCTACAGTCCTAAATGGCTTTGGTTCCTAGATACCTAAAGGGGCACCTTAAGACTTGCCTGTATCTTAAGAACGCAGAGTGGGGGCTTTCTCGGGGTTTACTACTCTCAGAAGTGCAAAGGGTTGTGCCACAAAAAGCAGCCTGTTCTGTGGTGACCCCCAGACTTTGGATCAGGCTCCCAACAGAGATTCACCAGCCACTCAGTACTGTGTGGTTTCTAGCTCCTGGTTAAAATACACAGTACCTTTTCCCTGTGATCCTACTATGTGTATATATGTGTCTGCATTTTATATTGTATTTAATTATGTTTTAAGAGTTACAAATTTTATCTTTGAGTGACCTTTGAGTGAAGAGTGGAATATAAATTCTTCAATACATAAATAAAGAATACATACATAATGCATGAATGATACATACATATACATAAATACATGAATAAATCAAGGTTCCATGTCAATCTCCTTAACAAATGCAATCATCTAGCATTCTTTTCCTAAAAGAATGCACAATGTTTGCAAACATAATGTGCAGTGGGTGCTCATCCAGCAAGCATCCCATTTCCAGACATACAAACAGACAAATGCCTTCCAAACATTTATCCAAATATACAGCTAAGGACCTGCTGCCTCTACTTGTATCCACATCAGGTAAACATCTACCCTAATTATGGGTGCTTGCTACTCAGTGGGAAAACCCCCCACCTCTTTGCTTATGTAGTTTACTCCTCATCTCAGAGCTATAAAATCCCCAATACCGAATCGTTGCCCTGAGACATCAAGCTGGGGTAAAGCAATTGCAGGTGTGCAGGGGGGATCTTTCATTACAGACCCAATTTCTCCCAGGGAGTATCTCTTTAAGTGTGTGTGATTGCACCCTAAGGACTCTCTACTTTTCCAGCACATCTCCACAACTCATGCAGACAACCACAAACTTTCCAGGAACAAATTCAGCTCACTTAAATTTCTGGGATCCAATTTAAATCAAATATCCAATGTTTCAAATCGATTCAAATGTTCAAAAGTTGAATGTATTCAGATCTGATTGGAACAGAATACATTTGAATCTATTCATACAAATTTTCAATCCATATTTAAAGACAGGAATGTCAACAACATCTGTATGCATCCCGTTTTTATCCCGTATGAATCCCGTGTTTACCCCACACGTGACTTAACAAATGCATTCGGATATGAATAAGACACATGCAGATACGTATGTAATGCACACATATCCATACACATATGAATGTCCGAATTTGTACAAATAATTCAAAGGATTCGAAAATTTGTTCAAACGTTAAATTTGAATGTATAGACATTCAATTTGAATGTCCGAATTCGATGAAATTTGATCAAATTTTGAATGTTTCAAATATCCGTGCACATTCCTAGTGCAAACTATGGTATGCTCCAAGTAACAAAATTATCCCCCCAATGGACCCATACAGTATATGAAGACTTTGTGCCCTACCAAGTTTCCCAGGTAAATTCAATAGGTATCTTGCTACACGAAGAAACATCTTTTGCCATGAAGTGCTCTCTGAGGACAAGTATTTTGTGTCACAGTGCCAACGGTTAGTTCCTGGACAGCACTCCTGCAGGCCACCTAATCTTTCTTTCCTACTGTAATAAGATGGATTTCGATTTCAACTGTGTAGTTACTCATTCACTGGCATAATCAAGTACAGTGGTATAGTAACTCAGTGCTATTTGCTAGGTTGAACCCAGCAAGCTGAAGCAAAACCACTTCAACCGAGTGCCTCGCCCTCCAATTTCACAGGGCTGATTCAGAAGGATAATGTAATCAACAGCAGCAAAAGCTGCTGAGAAAGTAAGCAAGATGTCCTCCTTCTGTCTGTTTCTCGCAAAAGGTCATCTATCAGTGTAACCAAGACTAATTCCATCCTCAAACTAGGCCTGAACTAAAATTGAAACAGGATGAGAGGATCAAGAACACCGTTACACTGTCACCACCATCTCAAAAAAAGGGGTTGTTTGCAAGTGAGCAGTAGCTGGGAAGAGAGAACATTTTCAGGAGCAGGTCAATGATGTCTTACTAAAGCATCAGCACCACCACTTTTTGCAAAGATGCATTTATCACTCCCTGGTGATAAATATTTGCATTAAAGCAGGGTCAGCATAACAGTGGAAGCTGGCCTGCCACAGCCCTGTGAGCAAAGAGCTCTGCTGCAATGCTCTTTGCACCCCATGCTTAAAAACATTGCAGGGCTGATGTACTCTCTGCATGCCTACTGCTGCTTCTGGTGAAGTTTCTTGGATTTAATTCCCCCCACCCTCCTGGCCGTTTTGCTGAGCGCAGGGAATACCCATGGTAGTTGGCCATTTTCTTTGTTACCAGAACACAGACCATTCAATACAGACATAAGGAGCAGTAAGAAGAGCTCTTCCCTACAGCTCCAGCACCATAATACAAATATTAAATACAGATCCCATTAAAACAGTATTAAACAGCATAGATGGTTAAAAAGTTAAAAAGTTAAAATTAGTGCACAAAGGTTTAATAAAAAGCCCAGACTTTACTTGTTACCTAAAACTAGTTAGAAGGGTTGGTGCTAGTCAGGCCTCCAAAGGAAGTGAGGTGCCACAGCTGAGAAGGCCCTCACCTGTTTCTCAACACAGCAGATTTCTCTAATTGGTGGGATATGGAAGAAATCCCCTCCAGCATATGGGGCCCATAAAAATAAACAAATAGAATAAAAAGGTGCCAGAACTGGAAGTGGAATGGGAAACACAAAGACATTTGTTTTGACTACATTTGAATTTTTGGACTGTTCTCATTTCCATATAATCTGGATCCTGCTTTCTACATTTTTGGCCAAGTTAATGTGGATCAAGTTAATTACTAGGAAATCTGAGTACTTTTAAGTGCTCTACATCTCAAACACATAGAAAGCACTCAGAGACGGGCTTGGACAGCTTAGATGTCCTGGCAGTGCATATGCTGCGTCCCTGCGTGTTTTCCACGCGTTCCAAAACCCCTAGTGTGAAAAGGCCTACGGTCTGGCAGGTATCAAATATTCAAATATTTCCAGGAAATTAAAAAAAGGGATCAATTCTTGAGAAATATTGTGCAAATACCTGAAAATTATTTTGCAGAAGATGTTTGGAAGCAAAAAAGGTATTAGTTCAGCTACACTCTTCTCCCAGAGTCTCTGCAAAAAAACTCAGTGGGTGTGTATGTTGTGATTGTTCAAGAACCATAGCAATTGACGTAACTTTTCTGGTACTCTGTAAGACTTTGGTCTAGTGGTTAGGGAGCCGGAGTCTTATTTGGGAATACTGGGTTCTATTCCGCCCTCTCCCATGAAGCCAGCTGGGTGACCTTGAGCTAGTCACAGCTCTCTTCTGAGCTCTCACAGTCCCACCTGCTTCACAGGGTGTTCTGTTCTAATATCCTGCAAATACTTCATCTGGGAGATGATAAAGTGGAAACCATTAACTATAACAAGGATACCGTCTACCAAAATTTAGTACATCTCTCTTCCGAGAAAGCTGTACCCATTTGGCATAATTGAGAAGATAAACTCTACACTCAGTGGCCGATTGATTTAGTTCATGCAGAATTTTAAACTTGACTGAGCTCTTTAAATTTGCAAACTGATGTAATGTTGAGCTTTTATAGTCCCATGCAGAATATTAGTTTTATGCATGGGTATGCGTGTTTTTGTTTTGATTTTGTTAATATCCTTCAGTTATTATCCTTCCACACAGCACCATTCACCAAGGACTTTTAAGGCCAGGAACTTTCATTTTGGGCCATCAAAGCGCACAGGGACTGGTTCCAAAATGTATGCAAGGTTCAAAGCCAATGTAGGGATTATGCTGGAACAGCTATTGTCATGTATTCGGCAATGTTCCAGCCCAGAATGATCTGTCCCAGGCTTGAGATGGACTATTTGTTCCAGGGCTCCTGGAACAGGGCTTTATTTGTTTGTTTGTTTGTTTGTTTGCATTTCTATCCCGCCCTACATGCGGAGGTCTCAGGGCGGGTAACAACATTTAAATTCCAATACATTAAAACAATAAACAATCTATTTTAAAAGAATAGTGTCTGCAAGTAACTAGTAATGGCTACAAGTGGGAAGGGGAAAGGTGTCTCCATTTAGCCAAAGGCCAGGGCAAAGAGGTGCATCTACACTGCCTTCCTGAATGTATACAATGAGGGAGCCTGACACACCTCAAGAGGGAGATTATTCCATAGCCTGGGGGCCACCATGGAGAAGGCCCTCTCCTGGGTGCCCACCCATTTTGCTGCTGAGGGTGGTGGGACAACCAGGAGGGCCTCCCCTCCAGATCTTACGGCAGGGGCAGGTCGATATGGGAGAAGGCATTCTTTTAGCTATTTGGAGCCCAAGTCATTTAGGGCCTTATAAGTCAAAGTTAACACCTTGAATTGGGCTTGGTAGCAATTAACTTCCCCAGATAAGTGCAGAAAAGTCCTTAGACTTTTGTACTAAGGCTCTGGTAAATCTTTTTTTGGACTATTACATAATCATTCAATTTTCCCCTCTGATGGATAGGGAATGTAATGACTTCAGAAATGCAAATGTAGCATAACACACCTCTCAATAGTAAATGTGTAAAAATGCGATGTGTCAACATGTTTGTGTATCAGAGTCAGGTATGAGTTTGTTGGATGTGGAAATAAGTCTATGCAGTGTTGATGGTGTTACTTATTCAAACACAATAAATTAAGTCAGACTTTAGTCAAAGGAAAAACAACTTTAGCTTATACTTCATAAGAACAGAATTTTACTGTTAACTTTTAGTACAGGAAATCTTTATGTTACTTCATTACAGGTCTACTGTGACCCCCTTCCGGCATGAACCCCAGGAATTCTCCATCCAGACATCCATTAGACTCACACCCAGTTTAATTCCAGCAAGATTGAGGCTAGTCCCCTCAGAGTTAAGTGGTGGACTTTATATCAGGACTTCAGAATAGTGTAGAAGGCGGGGAGCTTGTGGTTAGAAGCCTTGATTTCATTTCCCTGGGTCATGCTTTGGTTTACCATTGTTGTATGCAAGGTATTTAAATAGCTCATCCTATCAGTGACCAGTAGTGACCAATTCCACATCGTTTTTGAGCTTTTCACAATGTGCCTAGTTTGAGAGTAAGATCAGTTATTAACAGAGTACACTTACTTGGAGATAATCCCAAATGAACTGTTTTCTATAGTTTTTTTTAAAAAAATGGCATTGCAATTCTTAAGTAGAAAAATAGTTAAAATATTCAGAAAGATGGGGAATATGATGACACATCTTGGTTCCCTCCCCACACACAAAAAGGTGGCTAGCTCATAAAAACAGAACACGCCCCCAAGTATGGCTGAATATTGTAGAGATAGTATAGTAATATAGATGGTCATCAAAACTCACTTCCCAAAAGACCTGTTCTTGAAAGTTTAAATCAAAACTGAACAATTCTTCATCTTTCCATTGACCATAAGCATCTATATCAGTGGTTCTCAACCTTCCTAATGTCGTGACCCTTTAATACAGTTCCTCATGTTGTGGTGACCCCCAACCTAACCCTAACCCTAACCCCCAACCATAAAATTATCTTCATTACTACTTCATATCTATAATTTTGCTACTGTTATGAATCGTAATGTAAATATCTGATATGCAGGATGTATTTTCATTGTTATAAATTGAACATAATTAACGCATAGTATTCACATCAACCACAGCTGAATATAAAAGTGTCATTTTACCTCCAATACTGCTGCTTTCTACACAGTAGCTGCTCTCTACTGTATTTGTATGTGGTGCATGTGATGGGGTTGGCACAATGATGTCATCATGCCAGGTACTCATACGTGGGCGTATCTGCTTATGGGTGGACCCAGCTGGAGATGAATAGAGGATGGATGTCTCAGTTCCTATGTGTTTTGCAATGGTCTTAGATGATCCCTCTGAAAGAGTAGATTGACCCCCACAGGGGTCGTGACCCACAGGTTGAGAACCACTGATCTATGTGGTGCTAGTTAAGAAAAGTCATAGAAGGGAAATAACATCCTACTGGCACTTCTTTCTTAACTATCTATTCTGCCTTTCATTAGTTGTCTCATCCTGTTTCCTCCACTTTCTGTCTCCTTGCCCAGTACCACATCTTGCCATGACTCTGGCATTACCTCAGGTATTACCTCCAGTCTCAGTTCACAGCAGCATAAGGGCTACTCAATCCTTTATGCTCAGGCAATTGGTTGTCATGACGCCCTGACCATAGCATGCATATCAACATGGCACTACAATCATAGCAATATATGGACCGGGCCCTTCCCTATAGTATCTTTGTCTGAAGAGTTGATGAAAATATGAAACCTTAAATGCCTGGTGTGGTAACAAAGCCAATTTAGTTTTTCTATCACCTCCTTTTTTTCTGCCTTATGTGAAAACAAAATTAGAATTGTAGAATATATTACTGTTTCCTTTTTTTTCCCCCTGGTTAGTAGTTTCCACTGGTTAGGAGGGCACTGTGTAAAGGCTGTGGTCACCCCTAAGATTTAATCCAGCTTCAGTCCACTTTCAGAGTGTGAGAACACATCAGCAAAGTGACCAGTAATTTTATTTTCATATTATCTATTGCAAATGTGAATTTTCTGAGTTATTCAACACTGAAAGAAGAAGAGTAAGAGTAGGCTTTTCAACTCCACTTTCCTCATCCATTTAAGGGGACTCAAGGCAGCTGACAAAGCTGCTATTCTTCTCTCCACAACAGAAAACCCTGTGAGGTAGGTGGGGCTGTGAGAGCTCAGAAGAGAGCTGTGACTAGCCCAAGGTCACCCAGCTGCCTTCATGGAGGAAGAAAAAGAGTTGGCTTTTCTACCCCACTTTCCTCATCCATTTAAGGGGGCTCAAAGCGGCTGATAAAGCTTCTCCTCCCCACAACAGAACACCCTGTGAGGTAGGTGGGGCTGTTACATCTCAGAAGAGAGCTGTGACTAGCCCAAGGTCACCCAGCTGGCTTCATGGGGGAGGGCAGGAATAAACCCGGTATTCCCCGATAAGAGTCTGGCTCCCTAACCACTAGACCAAACTGGCTCATGACAAGAAAACAGCTTGTCACTTTGCTGATGGGTTCTCTCATTCTGAAAGTGGACTGAAGCTGGATTAAATCTGAAATGTGAGTAAAATCCACCACTGGAGATGTCTACAAAACAAATACTAAAAGAATTTAAATCATGTTTTTTTAAAAAAAAATGAGATATGCTTCTGTAGTTCTGAATGTTTAAGGCTATGAGGACCATCAAGAAAATCCTACTTACATTTTTAGTGTCTTGAGGCTTGTCTCATCAAGACTATGAACTCCTCTACTTTGCTCCCTTTAAGTCAGTGAGCAGGAGGTATATGTCACAATAGAAGGTAGACCCCCATTACTATGACAACCTCAGACAATAATTGATGCTCCGTTTACAGTTTTTTCCTACAGTTTTTGTTCTGTTCTTTACAGTTTATACTTTGACAGTTTCTTCAGAGGTCAACATTTGATATGTTATTCACTTTCTAGTGAACAATGGTAAATATTAGGGAAAGACAAACTTGCTAATTTTGGTTTCTTAAAGGTTTCTTCTATGTTTTCATCCTGCCCATACCTTCACCACATTGTAGTTAAGTCTTTTTCAAAAAAACTCCAACCATTTCTTTAAAAATATTATCTACACATGCTGTGTAAGTCTTTTACTGCTTTATTTGTTGATAACATTATACCCAACACACAACTGAGCTACCGCTGGATGGCGGCATGTTTGCCCCAAAATGATAGATAACACCAAAGACAACACAAACATCACTTGGAGCATAAAATTGCTGAGTGTGGCTTCAGGCCTGCCACAGCAGGGTTGCTGCTAAAAGGGTGTCAGCAAAGGAAAAAGGAGGATGAAGGAAGAAGAAGAAGAAGAAGAGGAGTTGGCTTTTCTACCCTGCTTTTCTCACCCATTCAAGGGGACTCAAAGGGGCTGACAAACCTTCTGTACTTCTCCCAACAACAGAACATGGGAAAGAAAACCCCTGTTTCAACAGGGTTTTTTTGGCTGACTTGGATGAAAGCTGAGTGAAGGAGGTCAGCCAGTGGCTGGGTGAGTGAAGGGGTGCGGTCCGGTTGCCAGCTGTCCTCCTTCGCTCGGCTTTAAACCAAGCCAGCCCTTTCTTTCCCCCTGTTGAAACAAGGAGAGGGAAAAGGAAGGAAGGCAGCCGCTGCCAGTCTCCTCTCCTCCCAACGTCCTTGGCTGTCTTCCTTCCTTTTTCTGCCGGGAACAGCACTGAGCACATTAGACTGTCCCCAAAGGGGCCGCAGGTGCGCACAAGCACACCTGTGAATGGTGCTGTGTGGAAGGATATTAACAAAATCAAAACAAAAAAACTCCGCATACCCATGCACAATGAAAATATTAGGACAAAACTAATATTCTGTATGGGACTATAAAAGTTCAACATTACATCAGTTTGCAAATTTAAAGAGCTCAGTCAAGTTTAAAATTCTGCATGAACTAAATCAATCGGCCACTGAGTGTAGAGTTTATCTTCTCAATTATTCCAAATGGGTACAGCTTTCTCAGAAGAGATATGTACTAAATTTTGGTAGATAGTATCCTTGTTATAGTTAATGGTTTCCACTTTATCATCTCCCAGATGAAGTATGTGCATGATATTAGCAATGGTTCATCTGGTAGGCAATGCTAGCAGGACAAATACAATAGTGAAAAGAACCTTGTGCAAATATATGCACATGCAGCAGGGTGGAATTCTTCACACCCAGGGTTACAGCGCTGCAAACATGCTTTGTCTGGTTAGCATCACCTAACTGTACCTGCAAGGTAGTTAGTAGCACTTGGACTCTAACAAGAGAAGGGTTGGTGGCATGAGCTTTCATAGACACGTCTACTTCTTCAGATGCTAGAGGGCCCAATGGGCACGTCTGCTTCTTCAGATGCTATAGGGCCCAGTGGGCCCCCTAGCATCTGAAGAAGTAGACGTGTCTACAAAACCTCATGACACCAACCCTTCTCTTGTCAGTCTCCAAGTGCTACTAACTACCTTGCTGGAATTTTTGAATTAGACTAACACAGCTGTTTCTCTGATATTGACCAACTATGCCTGTTTAAGCTGCTGCTCTCGGTCTTATCAACAGGCCAAATTTAGGCTTACAAGCTTAGACTCTATGCCCACTAATGATAAAATAGTGACAAATCAAAATCAGATTTTGATTTCTACCGGTTTGCTTTGACTTTGAGATCCCTGTGCTGCATTTCAGATCAAGGATGGTAAATATGTTCAGAATCACTTTGTTCAATGGGTCAATTTTCATTGGATTTAAATTATACTGTAGTCTTAAGGCAGTCTTTCAAGTGCTTTTATGATTATTTATGATGCCATGGTGGGTTAGACACGGGGATGCCACACTTATCTAGTGCATCCAATGGACCATAAGGGATCAAGATTGAGTGAGCCTTGCCTACCCATGGTGCATTTATGGTGCTATAGGGGCACCGTGAAAACATTGCCTCAATGATGTTTTATATGTGGCCAGCTCTGTCTGTTCTGAGCTCTGGTATCACTGTGTTTTAGGTGTCTTGTCTTCTTTCCTAACAGTCACAATAGGAACAAATTTTCACTATTGTGTTGTACCATGTGGGGGGGACATGTCTGAGTAATTGATATACAGTGGTACCTTGACATACGAGTTTAATTTGTTCTGTAACCTTGCTCTTATGTCAAATCGCTCGTATCTCAAAGCAATTTTCCCATTAATCCATTCCAGCTCCCAAAACACCACCTCAGTTGTTTTTGTTATGTACTGTACTGTATTTACATACTCGTATCTCAAATCTTGCTCTCATCTCAAAGCAAAATATCACTTGCTCAGCGGCTTGTATCTCAAAACACTTGTATGTCAGGGCACTTGTATGTCGAGGTACCACTGTATACGGAATGTTATACTGGAAGAGGGGCTTAAATCAGAGAATTAACTTTATATTATCACTTTCCAATGATAAACACTTTTCCAAAGCTGCAACTGGCATCACTGTTTCATTTAACAGTGTGCCTCTATATATGCCATGACAGGAAGGTCTGTTGAAGCATCCTCATCTCAGTAATCATGGGTGCTTCTGCACTTACACATTTGCCAGCCTAGGCCAGTTTGGACCACCTGAGCATCAGGCTTCATGCATATGTGCAGTCACCACTCAGTCACCATAGGCTATAGGAGAGCAACTAGGCAATGTTCAGGGGACCATCAGAAGGGGTTCTTCATACACCATGGGTGATTTTGCATTTCACTTCCTGTCCACTGCATGGGAAAGGAGTGTAATCACCCAACGTTGATTAGCCCTTGTACTTGCGAGCACTAGATAATTACAGCCCACACACTGTGCAACTCGTCACTCACCTGTGACCAATCCCATGACTGGTCCTAGTCAGGGCACCACCATTTTGGTTGTGGTGCCCTCCATGTCTGCACGTGTGTCAGCACCATTGCCATGATGACACTGATGCCCTGCACATGCGCCGTCCCATTTAAGGTCATCCCAGGTGCCAGCATGCTTGCACGGCACCTCAGATGACCCCGGAACACCAGAAGAGGTGCAGATGCTCGCCGCTAGATGCTTCTGGTAAGTCCCTGGGTAAGCACTAGTAAAGGTGTGGAGCACAATTTCATGCTCCACAGCTAGTGAATAATTAGGGAACTTCTGGGTAGGCAGGGGGCACTTGGAGGCTGTAGCAGCCTCCTCCAAGTGTAGATGCCCTTCCTTGATTATTCATTACTGCTCTAAGTGCGAAAAGGTCTCATGTTTCAGGTGCTTTTGACTCATTTCTTGAGCATTGTCATCTCCCCCTAGATGCCTTGCCAGAGGGGTGCAGGGGGACAGGTCACTCCACAGGACCACATCATGCCATTGGGATGCAGCCCGAACACGTACTTCACATTCACCCCTTTCCTCTTCAATTTCCAATTTTTATAAAGAAGGAAAAATCTATGTTAACATTTAATCCCAAATATAATCTATTTGAAGACAGATTACTTTGCTCCTTAGACTGACAAGAGAAAAAAGAATGTTCAAAGAGCATTATAGCTGCTGCTTCTGAAGTGCAATCAAGTCTCGACAGCTTTTTAAAAGCAGTCATATTTAGTGGTTTGTTCTTCTATTACCCTCCTGCAAAAGAGACTCTTGAAGAGACAATCTCAAAGGTCTCAGTGCCCTTTCTTCATCATCCTATTTCCCTTGATCGGTCATTCTGGGGGAAAATGGACTGCAGAATGGGTGAAGTGGGTTTCATGTGAACTGTTTCTTTTATTATTTTTTCTTTAAAAGCCTTTCTTATATGATCTAAACAACCTTTATTCAATTATTCCCCACCCCTCTTTGATTTAAAGTGGAAAGGACTATATCTTTCTGTTTCTGAAAAGCTTTATAACCCTTGGTAATGTCTTTCCAAATATACCCTGTTCCTAGTTTTTAATTCATTTATAAGGACTATTGTGGTTTTCCTTGTGTGTTTATAACCGAACTGGCCAGTTTCAATTTTCAGTGGCCATCCCATCCATCACAGAATGCATTAAGGCCTTATTAGCACTTAATAAACAATTTATTCCAGATGAACATTTCATGGAAAGGAATTTTGTCATTATGGGGAGTCACAAGGGGTGATATGTAGCACCAAGTTCTGAGGAAGGTAGATTGGTCCAGTGGCCACTGAGTGAACTAGACTCTCTGAAGAAGGAGTGCTTGTGAGTGTGCATTTCATACCCAGGTCAGGTGTTGATAACATGTGGTCAACCTGCTCCTGGGCCTTTCAGGCCATGTGGATCTTGCCTCCCTGACTGCATTCACTTTTAATCTGCCTTCAGTCCGCTTTCAGAGTGAAAGAATGCACCAGCAAAGGGCGCAACATTATCTAACTCAGAAAATTCACTTTTGGGGGGTTGGGTAAAGTGGAAGGACAATGGCTAGTCATTTTGCTGATGTGTTCTCTCTGAAAGTGCTAAGTTATACATCTGCATACCATAGAGCCACTTCAGTCCTGGGGCAGATCCAAGAAGAAGCTGGTTCACTAGGAGTTCCTAGCACAGTCCACATATAGCACTCACACGGCAATGCCATGAGGATCAGAGTAGCTGTGGCTGCATAGTCACAAGCTGTGTCAACCAATCACTGTAGCAAAGTGCATGGGCATTGATGACGTGAGGTAGATGTTTCCACTCATGTACGTGCCAGGTAGCCTTTGCACAGGGCCAGCGTTTGCAGTGTGAAGGCTGGCCACTATCCCTATCCCTAACCCTAACCTGCCCTATAGATGTTAAATGCAAAAAGGCCCTAAGTTTAAATACAGGACAGATTTATTCCCATCTTCTATCTGATCTCTCTAAACAACCCATTCATAAAATGCTCAGCAAGACCAGTAAGATTTTGGATTAATGTGTTATTCATACTGTGGATTACCTTGTGTTTCCATTAATGTGACACACACACAAATAAAAACTGGCATGTTTTCTGCTCCTGCAACAGCATCTGGTAAGATTTCCCAAGACAAAGATTGCTTGGGGATAGGGAAGAAAAGCAGTGATGATTCTGCAGCTTTACAGTTATTTTTTTCTTCTGTCCAAGTTAAACCACTAAGTATTGGATTACCACATACTATTTTAAAAATAAACTATATGTGATTTTTTTTAAAAATGACATAGGAGACTATTTACAGAAGGAAAGATCATCATATAATCTTTTCCTTGTTTGTTTGTTGTCTTGGACTCTTATATTGTAACATATGAGAATCTATGGCTGCGTCCCCAAACAACTTATTTGCCTCACTAGTTTTCCTCTACAGTCCCTCTATTCCAGCGGACTTTAAAAGTGCTGTTCAATTCCGGAATAAGCATCCCCATGAGGTTCGGTAAAGCACGCATTTTAAACACACCTACCATCCCCAAGGAAGTGTGTTTTGTTTGCCCGCATCTTTTTCTCCCTGCCCCCTCTCTGCTTGATAGGGTGCTGGGGAGACAACCCCCAACAAGTCCAAAAGAAAAACAGCCATATTTACAAGTTCTCTGTTTGTCTCCCCTGCCTGCAAAACCCACCAGAGCCATTTATCACTTTGGGATCCAGAGCTTGCTTCTAAATATAGTGATTTTAATCACTGTAAAAATCCACCCCATACAGCAGCAGTTACACACACTGTAGCAATCCACCCACTTCACATCTGATAACAATGTTGCAATTCTCCGCAATTCTGGCTCTTTAAAAGTTCTGCCCTTTAGAAAGGGAAAAGGAAGGAAAGCTGCTGCTGTTCTGGGAGATGTGTGAATGTTTAAGGCTGTGTGTGCAGGCGGCAGAGGCAGCAGAACCAGGGTGCTTTTTTTGGAGATCTTGGCCGCCAATCCCTGCCCCTTTTGCCATGGAACGTCTCCATGCACAATGTTGCTCAGAATACCTGCGGCTTCCAAAAAGTGCTCTGGTAGTTTGTTTAAAGGGCCCTTCCCCCTCCCCCTCATTTTCCTCCTTTTGTGCTGCTGGAAGCTCAGAGAAAAGCCATGCATGGGGTGCTCAGAGGCAAAAGAAGCTTTTTAATGAGCTTTTTATTGCTTGGGGACACAGCCTAAATCACTTATTTAAATGATTGTAAAATCAAATGCTATTTTAAAAATTCCTTCAATGTACACACACAGACACCATTTAGTCATTCAGTGGGACACTTTCTTCACCCTAACTACCTGAAGGAAACATTAACCATCTCTCCTGAAAATTACTGGAAAATAATTAGCAAAAGAGTAAAATAAAATTATTTTGCATTCATCTTTTCCTTTCTTTTATTCCTGACTTAAACAATAGAAATGCAACAGACCCTCATCTGATTACGTCAACTTTCTTCCAGTACTTATCAGCTTCATACTCCAGCTAGAAATAGTGTACACACCACAATCGCATTCACAGTATAATTTAATTCAAATCTGGATCAATCTGGTTAATGGAAAGAGATGTGAAGCCATCCAAACGTTTTTCACCGTACAATGCAGCTATCCAATTTGGTGTGTAGCCGTACAGGGATATCACCAAAGTCAAGATAAGGCAAGAAATGAGAAAAAGTTCCTTATCCTACATATGTTCATAGTTCAATGATTTATTCTTCCAATGCTTGGCTTAATCTGTGGTAGGTTGATGGATTTGTAAAATCTTTTCAGCATCGAGGTATATATGTGAAAGGAGAAGATGTGGGAATTAGCAGATCTCTACCCTTTGCAGAGTCATATTGAACACATTCCAGTTTTGCAGAGCTTTTCAAGAGCTGGTGGCACTTTAGATCAAAGAAGGACATGGAGGGCTGGACAGGAAGATCAATTATTCTTCCTAAACCTGAAAACCTGAAACTTATTGTGTTTCAGCGTTTAAAGAACAAACAGCCAAAAGAGAAAATTGTTTCAACATAACTGGCTCTTCACACCATGCTAAACTGCCACTTTGCACATGGCACAATTAATTTGGAGGATTCACTCCAGGAAGAAGTAGGATGGCAGGTGGCATAGATGGCTTAGATCATGAAGGAAAAGGTTGTCAGAAGCCACTAATTGTAATGGTGCTGTGCTATTTCAGTAGGCCTCTGGACATCATTACAGTGAATCACGAATTGAAAAGGGCTATATGTCCTCTTTGTGGGCTCCCTGAATGGACCTGACTGAAAATAGACCAGTGGACAAGATACATTTGATGCAATTCAGTCAAATCCCCCTAAACATCTCTTCTAGAAGAAGCACCACCTCAGATATTTTCCCTCATATTTAATTTTCACTTCCAACATCAAACTATCAGTCTACATGTGTTATTTTCCCAGTTAAACCTATGTGGGATGGAACTCAGTTATTTAATATGGAAACAGAATGCTTCTAAAAAAGACAGATGGTGGTGGGCTGAGGAATAGTGCCTAACTGAACAATAGGGGAAATGGAGAATACAACTGGAATCTTAGGGTTTTTCCCTCCAAAGTTCATGCAATGAAACAAAGCTCAGAGAGATCAGAAGGCTCATCGGTCTATGGAACTGTCAACCAGCTAACCAGTCTGGATAGCTTTAAGAAAGGATTAGACACATTCACGGAGATCAGGGCACTTTTTGCACATGCAACAAAGACCCCATTAGGTACCTAATAGGTATGCCATTGGTATGGATCAGTTACACACGACCCCTTAAGGACCCCATTAGGACCCGATTCTGAACATGTTGTCCACACAAGCCCTGTCAAAATCCAGATTAATGGAGTCTTTGGGCCCTTAAATCCAGATTAATGCAAGACCCCTTTAATAGTGTCTTCAATTCAGTCTTCTGCCATGAAGACTGGATCACAGAGTGGGCTTCCACATGTATACCAGGGCAATGGGGTCTGGGACAGGCCTAGAGGCTGCCATTTACAGTCGGTGGCTCCGGCTCCACCCCTCAACACACACACTACATAGGCCCACACATCCTTTGCAGCTGTCTACAAAGCTAAGCACAAGCTTTATAGCGGCTATGTAGGCAGCTGCAAAGCCATGTCTCTCTGCCATGCCCACTGTAACCAGAAGTGACACCTGATTGAGCTACATGGGCCAACTGCACTGCACCACTGGCAGACCTTCCTGTTCGGGCCTAATTAGGCTTCATTGGGGCATCAAGATGGGTGCTATGGTGTCTGCATGGCAGCTTTGTTTAGCACCCATAGCCATTGGGTGCTAGACAGCTCGTGTGGATGCATGGGGCAATCACCATGATGTGGAACCTCAAGGACTGGATTCCATAGATCCAGATCTTCTTAGTCTGGATTAAGAGAAGTACATGCAAAAAGGCCCCAGGTGTACATGCTCTAAATCTTCAGTTAGGATCCTCTGGATCACATAGCATCAATTCCAGTATAATCTCTTGTGAGCCTGCATGATTCCACCTTACCCGGCCCTCACATGTGCAAATTTGGACTATCTGGAATGGAATTTTCCTCTGAATACAGCAGAGGCCTGGCTGTGATAAAGAGACTGTTCCCACAGGAGAAACAGAAAGTTAGTTGTGTCTATGTTACAGAAATAGAACAACTCCAAAATGTTCCGGGTGAGACAGATAGCTGAACAATCGTTTCTTGAACTAACAAATACTTCAGCATCAATGGCTATAAGAATGGATGTCTAGATACTATTTCCAGGCTGGAGAGATAGGCAGGATGCCTCTAATGACCTTATGCACGGATTTGAGTCCAGGTGTTTTTGTCTTTCTCTTTCTTCAGAATGGCCAGAAACAATTGCTAGGCCACTGTATGAGACAGGATGCTGGGCTCAATGGGCTGTGGCCTGATCCTGCAGGGCTCCTACTATGCTCCTGCGTAAAGTACCATGTCTACTCTACCCTCACTCTGCACATCCCAATTTACAGACTACTGCTGCATGTAAGGTGACCATTTGCAGTACTACCTTCCTTCCTGTTGAGTCCCCTGAAACAGGCAGCAGAAAAGATACATATTGCAGATGACCTGAAGGTTAGAAAGGGGGCTACAGGTTCCATGCCTTCATGAATTGGTGCAACTAAAGTAAGCACTAAATAATGCAGTCTAAGAAATTGTGGGACTTTCTGCGCTTGGTCTTATTCTAAAATATATCCCAGAATAAGTAAGGTGACCAACTTTTTTACAGTGAAAAGGAGGACAAAAATAAATTGAAGAAAACAATATCATATATAAAAGAAACATTTTATCCATTGCAGCAACAATACACTACAATATGATAAATGCATAATAAAAACATTTGTAATATTTTATTTTGGAATTATACGTACATGCCTATTAATTTTTATCAATAGTTGTAAGAAAAAAGTACTCCTTTAGATAATATTCCCTCTTTTTCCATGCACAGGCAAAGATCTGGATCTTTGAGATGGGGTCCTCCTGGAGACCCAGATCTTGAAGATGCCTGCAGACCCCATTGTGGACACCTTTATTTATTTATTTATTTATTATTTATTTATTTGTATTTCTATCCCGCCCTATACCCGAGGGTCTCAGGGCGGGTTACAATATTATATTAATCTTAGACAGGTCCCTGCCCTCAGGCTTACAATCTAAAGAGACAAGAAACAAAAGGAAAATGGTGTGGGAGGGTACCGGGAAATCAGATCTTTAATCAGATCCACATGAAATACAGATTTAAGGGCCTGAAGGACCCATGAAATCTGGATTTCCCCTGTCCTTGTGGGGACAGGGCCTTACAGATGGGCCTTCAATGGGGTCCAAGTGGGGACAGGGCCTTCCTGATTGGTACCAATCAGGTTCCTAATGGGGTCTTAGAAGGATTCTAAGCCCTAGTGGGGAAATGCGCATTATCTAAATGAGTATTTTTCCATTTAATGAATATTTTTTGGCAATGTAACATCTTGTAACAATCTATTGGAAATATCTGAACAAGAAATATCCTTCGTATTGAATAGAGTATCAATGGAATTTTCTTCTCCCCTTGTGGATTTAGGGTGGGTATGTGCTCTTGCGATCTTTAAAGCACCCTGCTTCCAATATAAAAAAAAGAGGACATAGGAAGACACTTTTTGAGGGCAGACAGAACTTCTTTTGTAAGGACTGTCCTCTCTAAAGGAGGACGATTGGTCACTTTAGAATAGGGAACCTGCTATCTGTACGCTAGTGTAGACTATGGAAGGCCCTAAGTAAGGTCTGCCATAGTCTACAGATGCTTGTGGCCAGCAGATGGCTATCTTTTGATATATTCCAGAATAAGCCCAAGTGCAGAAAGGACCCTTCTGAGGAAGTCAATTTGGACTGATTAAATCTTGAGCAGCAGAGAAAAAAATCTGGAGATGATGTCCACAATTCAGATTCATAAAACGTGTCAACTCCAGACAGAAAATTAAGATTCCCTTCTATCTTTTCTTTGCTAGTGTAATTTTATTTACGTACATGAAACATCTTATTTCTTCATTCAACTATGGTGAAAGGTTAATATATGAGCAATTAGTAGAATGTTTTATGGGAATAATTTGCAAAGGAAATGATACATGTTGCACAAAAATCATGCTAACTCCCCAACAGATTTGTCCTTATTATAGCAATAAAAAACCCTTCACATGCAGTGTATAAAAAAGGCAAGACTATTTCATATATCATCTGCTCCACAGAATGCATTGTCATCAAGGAGACAAGCTTCTGCCAATTTGTTTTGTGGAACAGATGCTTTGGGAATATATGGTGTACAGTATGGCACTCAGGAAAATAGATCCATCTGTGAAAATTTTATGTTTGTAAAAGCTAACTTCTAATGGGATGTCTTCATCCTGCTAGTTTCCTCAGGCTAGCAGGTTGTCCAGCATTCAAGAATTTACTTCTGCTAGGATGACCAGGAACTGAAAAAAAATCATTGTTTTGCTGTTGTTGTTTTTATTTTGGGGAAACTCATTATTTTTTTTAATATTTCAAATGCTGCTCCCAGTTCCAGCTTCTAAAAGGCTCTTTTTAATATTCCATTAAAAATCCACAAATGTTTAATGTTTGTGGACAATTTCTACACATTTTGTCACCATTCTGATTATGTTAATGAGCACAGACAGAATGGGTGTGCAAATCATATAGATATATGCTCTCCCACAATCATTTCATTTAGTTTGCCCCATTGGAGATTTTAAAAAGGAAAATCAATTGGAAGTTCCCTAGAAAAGACATTCTGATTAGCATAATCACTGTTAGCCATCAAACGTGTCCATCTTCTGTAGGGTTGTATCATATAACCTATTTTCACCACTATCTTTGGCTAGAATTCTTCAGGGTTTTTGCCTTCACAATCAGAAAATGAGATTTTTTAAAATACAAAACTCTGCTTCAGCAAAAAAATTGTGCCTTCAGCTTCCCATTGTCCTCCTATCTTCCTGTTGACTGCTTGCTCATTCACCTGAAGTAATCTGTGCTTGAGGAAGCAGGTAACTTTTAAAAGGCAATGCTTTTTGCACCTGGATTTTCCTCAGTGAAATCAAGTTTATGCCAAGGGTAGAGGTCTAGGATGTTTTTCCACTGCTAAAAAGTACCCATTTTTGCACCCATTTAGGACCCATTTGGGCGTGAGCCAGATGATCCCATTTCCACCATGGCATCCATTTGGGACCCGATTGTTTCCACTGCCGTGGGGGAAATCTAAATCTAATGGGTACATTTTGGCCTTTAATCCAGATTTTCTGTAGACCCCATTAATGGGGTCTACAATGGGGTCTTCTGCCAGAAAATCCAGATTAAAGGGAGCCTGTTTCCACTGGAAACAGGCAATGGGGTCCAAAGGAGGCTAGGGAGAGGGGATGCACCCATTGGGGGGCCCCTAAACCTAGGCTCTGAAGTCACTTCAAAGTCACTTCAAAGCCACTTCGAATTTACTTCGAAGTCACTTTGGAGTCACTTCGAAGTCACTTCGAAGTCTGTGCAAAATAGCTCCAGAGTGCCTCTGAAGTCTGTGCTGATCTTCGGAGTGAACTCTGAAGTGACTTCGAAGTGACTCCGAAGTCATTTCGAAGTTCACTCCGAAGATCAGCACAGATTTCAAAGGCACTCCGGAGCTATTTTGCACAGACTTCGAAGTGACTTCGAAGTGACTTTGAAGTGACTCCGAAGTGACTTCAAAGCGAATACAAAGATTGCACCCCCTGCCCCCCAAAACACCTGGGTAATGGGCTGACCCCTTGTGGGTCGATCCGCATTCCCCACATGGGTGCAAAGCTGTTTCCACAGCAGGGGTGTTAGGACCCATTGCTAATGGGTGCTACACCTCCCGTGGAAACACATTGGGTGCTTCCCTTAATCCAGATCTACTAGATCCAGATTAAGGAATATACCCATTCCTTAAATCCGGATCTTTTTACATTCAGATCTAAGGGCTGCAGTGGAAAAACATCCCTAGTCTATCAGCAGACTTGCATCAGTATCTCTGCTTCCAGCTCCATATTGGTCTGTGCTTCTGATCATGAACAGAGATGCTCCAAACCCGCTCAGACACTTGCATCATTTGCACTGAGCCCAGACCACAGGGTGTTCTAAGAAACAAAGTGAACCACAGCAAACCAAGGCCAAGTTCTTACTGGTCAAAAAAGTCCAGGTTTTAACCCAGATTTTTTAAACCAGCACTGAGGGCTCCCTGCAGCTGTCCTGACTACACTGGGGCAGCAGGGAAGCATAGTCGCTGTTGCTCTTCATGGCGTGAGAGAGACAACAACAGACACGCCAATCTCCACTGCCACCCGCCATTTGCCTTCCTCACCCCGTTCATCTGTCTGTAGTCAACTCCTGCCATTTGCCTCCCCCCTGCCCTGTACCTCCATCTTCTGTTGTCTCCCACTGTTCGCCTTCCCCACTATTCTCCAACAGACTGGGAAATGGGGCAGGGAGAAGGCAAACTGTGGGTGGGAGTGGAGGAGATCAGCATGGTGGTGGGTGGTGTTCCCATTGATAAATATTTGGATTATCCCAGGATTCTGCAGCGAGTCCTGTTATAATCCGAATAGGGATTCCCCAGATTTTGGGACCCTTAGTCTGCAGAAACGGGGATTCCCATAAAAAGTGTCAGGACACCAGGGGCATGAGCTAAATTTGGGCTGGACTAAATGGCAAGTCAGAGTTTGGCCCAAGAGCGGATTGCTTGGTTCACATGTGAAAAAAGTCCAGTTTGAAGCAAAACCAGACCAACAGTAGCTAGTTTGATTGAACTGAACTGAACCACAAAATTTCAATTCACACACATCTTTAGCCACGAAACCTGAAAAGCCCACTTCAACAGATGATGATGATGATGATGGTGATGATGGTGATGATTAAAAGGAGAACTAAGTAGATGCTACAAAAGGAAGAGTGGATGTGGCAGTTTTATTCTATTTTATTTAACTTCCCTTCCTTTTCTGTGAAGTGTATGGTCATGTAATTTTTTTCCATGCAAGACCTGAGAAACAAGGAGATATTCACTTAATTAAAATCAAATTCCTTCCGGTACTTCAGAGTGTTAAACGGAAATGGTTTACGGAAAGAAGATGATTAACAAAGGGCAGGGAAGCTGCTGCCACCCTTCAGTTCCTATTTAACCTTGAACAATTTCAGTTTCACAGGGATAAATGGTAATGAATTGCTTATCTATGAAACCTGCCCACCCAGTGTTAAGTTGTAATACCTCTTGAAGCGAGTGTAAGTTGCCTGTCACAAACCTGAACACCTGGTGAAAGAAGAATGAGGCATCCTGCCAAAAAAGCACAGCATCTGCATTTTGAATATTTCGAGCTATTGAAGTGGCTGAGAGATAGGCTAGAGGCTGTAATCCGGAAGGATAAACAAATTACTTGAATGTGAAAACAAGTGAGTGCTACAAACTGGAAAAAAAAGTGCGGGGGGGGAAGTAAGACTATGCGTCACACAGCAAGTTTAAGCTTAGCTCATACAGAAAGAAAACAAGTCAATGAAGAGCTCTGCCTTCTCTTTTGTGAGCTGGAAAAGAACAGTGTGTGTATTTGACATGTGGCCAAAGAAGCAGGAGAAATCAAAAGAGCTAGAGAAAGAGAATCTCCATAAATTGAATGCAGTCTTAGGCATCTTTTGAAGTTTCTCCTTCAAAGCTAGCTCCCCCCCCACACACACACTTTTACTGACATCGGATCTTCAGCAATACGTAAGAAGAATTCCTACCGAGTTCAGAAAAAGGGTAGAGCTACTATCATTACTGTAGATTCCCAAATTTGAAATCAGAGGCATACCTTTTCTTCATATTAAGAACCAGAATGGGATGGATGAAATATAATCTGCATTCTCTCTCTAAAACAGAAGCAATTAGTTATAGTTTTGATTTGGCCTTATGGAATGAACAGGCTGTAAACTTCAAATAATGTGTCTGGATTTCAGGTATTAGAAAAAGAGAACCTTGCATCTGTAGCTTTCATTCAAATGTCTCACATACATCATACCATGAACTCCAAAAATATTATTATTACACAATTTTTCAGATTTGAATATTGGAACAGAAGAATAAAAATGATTACATCTTTTAGTATCGATAATCCAACAATGTATAGTGCGTAACTGGAAATATGCCTTGAATCTGATTAAAGTTGAATGGTATAGAACAGTGTGGAAACTTAAGATGAATGAATATCTTCCAGTGAAATATTTGAGAATGGAGGGAACTGATAACATTCAACAATTCAGACCGATCTGGAACCTGTGCATTGAAGAATTGAACAGGACATCTTCCCTAGATTCGCCTGAAAAAAATATTTCTGAAGAATTGTGTTTAAGGCCCTAAATTAAGACTTTTTTAAAAAAAAAATAGGGTACAGGTGACCAAGTAGAAGGGGACACAGATATGGGTGTGTTTTTTAAATTTTGTTTGTACTTTATGATTTGTATGGTTTATGTACGTGATTGTTGTTTAACATTTGTTCACTTACTTATAGAAAATTATATATATATTAAAGTATCTCACATACAACAGGTTGCTCCAATTAAAATGGTTTTTTTTGGGGGGAGGAGTTTCTCTTCCTCCTCCGGGAATTCCAAGTGCATACCAGCCCCACTTTGCACCACGAACTTTGCAAAACTCAAAAGCTTTTTGAAAACAATGTTTAGCCTCTGATAAGAGACATGGTATGTGACTTATTGCAGCAATTCCCATGTCCCCCTGAATGGCAAGAGCCCGGCAGGTCTGTGAAATAATTCCTCTAGATAACAATTTTTGGCAGATTGATAGAAGTGGAGGGATATAATGCAAATGGGGGAAAGAGAATAAGGAAAGGAGTTTTGTCCGTTTTTCAGGCATCATTTCCTTTTCATCTTGCACTTATTGAATTTCCAACTTGCTTTTTACCTCAGTGTTCTATGATCAGAACCTTGATAAAAAGAGTTTTATTATAATTAAAAATCTGATTATTGCAAAAAGTATTTAAAACATTAAAATTGTAAAATTGATATTAATAGTTTAAAACTGTAGAACAGCAGGATAACAGAAGTGGCTAGGGTTTTTATTCCTTAGTGGCTAGTGATCTAGAACAAATGTGTTTTGATTAAGCAGATAAGATGTATGATGAAACCACCTGATACGTGTCTAAAAAGAGGTCCTTCTATGTCCAAGACCTTTTACAAGTTACTACCATTCCTGAAACATCTGAGGACCATGATAGCATTAATAAGGCTTTCCTTTTGATGGTAAAACCCCAGTGGGAAATGTATATAGGCCCAAATGTCAACATCAACACTTTCTGTTAATCTTGGAAATGAACTAGTAATACATCTGACCGGAACCATCCATCAGCTGTCTTATTTTTGCGTTCTGCACCTAAATACAGTTTATTATAATAGACCAGTCTGGGCAACGGCAGGAGCAGGAGCAGCGTGGAGCGGCACACGTTTCGAGTTGAATCTGTCTACGGGTCTGCTGATCTGCTTGGGCACAAATGCACAAGCAGATCATGTTTGATCCTGCAACACACACACTCCCGCACAACCGCCATGCCATCTGCCCACCCCCACAGGTAACCGGTTTACCAGCAAGTCAAATGGGAACACCGAAATGCACTCTCGGTGCTGTTCCCGCAAGCCACACCAGAACCCGGACCAGAATTTGGTCAAACCCAGACCAGAATAGTCCGGTAACACATTAGTGGGAATGTACCCTTAATCCCTATTATTTGGATAATCCAAAATAAAGCATGGATAAACTGGAAGAAAATGTAGTTGCCTCTAGACTTACCTCAAAGCAGTGCAGCTTCCTTCTGCCCACAGCAGTTGTGGAGCTTCCAACTTTGGGGACATTGCTGCACCCCCACTGTGGGCAATGGTGCATTCCGTCTGACCAACAGGAAGTTGCTTTGCTGGGACAGTGCAGCTTCCGATTGCCCTGTCAGACGTACCACAAGTGACTGCACGGTCACTGTGCGGCTTCCAACCATTGGGTCTGCCCAACAGAAAGTGGCTGCACAGGGACAACAAGGTATATCACAAGTCAGGATGCATTTGTGTCTAGATGTGCTTTGGATTATCCTGATAATGTAAATTAAGTTAGTGCTGTCTTGATGAAGCTATTAACATTATTATTTTGTAAATAAGCAAAGTCCTGAAAATGCATTTGCAAAAAGAAAACACTTCGGTAAATAATAAGAAATGAGTGATTAAGAGATGGCTGCAGTGAGTGAGCAAAAACAGATCTACCCATCATGCATCAGTTCATGGACTTCAGATCAGAGAGAAATTTCACAAGCTGGTTGAGGGACAGTATTCTGTTTATACCAATTCACATTGGCCACCCTTGTGAGATACAGTCAGGTCAAATAAATGAACAAAAGTCTGTGCAGTGCTTTTTCCAGTTCTGCCTATACTTTCCTTAAATAGGTTCCATTTATTTTCACTGAGTGGGATTGGCTAATTTTGTCTCTCAAAGAGGAGTACTGGCCTCTTGATGGCAGATGATAGATGGTCTGACCTTAAAATGAATTGATGCAACTTGCAATTGGAAATAACAAAAGGGAATGAAAGTGCTATAGTTGGTTAATACTGTAAACTCAATGGCCTTTACCTTTGAACACCTGAAATAAGAATGAGTTTAGTAATCACGTCCTGAACTTCAATACCCATCAAACAAATTGCAGAAAAGGACAGTTTTGACTTGGACAAAATGCAAGAAGAATATCAGGTTGTGAGATGGGTCAAGAAATTAGATGTATTTGAACAATTGCATTTAAAAGTTTGCTCTTTCAGTAGAACCACAGGGTATTTATTTTACTTCACTTTTAATATAAGCACCTGTACTGGAGGTTTGGTAGCTGGTGAACCAAATAGGAAAGTAAGGAAAAGAAGGAAAACAAAAGGCCTATTTGCACAAGAGCATCTGTAGCACAATTAGGCCAGCCCTGGGACAGAACATTTGCTCTGTGGTCTGGGCAGTTCCATCCGGAACCATCTCGTCCCATCCCAGAGCAGACTAAATGTGGCCAGAGTCATGCTCCACACCAATCCCAAACCGTCCTCAGTCATCCCAGAGTTGTCCAGCATTTGCACTTTCCCTGCCAGACAGCTCTGGGCCCCACCCCACCCTGACCCGCCACCATTGGGCTCTGTGAGCCGGACCCGTGCTGGGGTCCCTCGTGCTCCTGGACACCCGCCCTCACCAAGGTCCATGCTGCCCCCCATCCACGTGTGCACGCCTTACCTGATTGGTCCAAACTGGCAGGCCCTGTGGGTGGGGCTTGCCAAATTTGATCTGCAGTGTGCACAGGCGCATGCCACAGCCTCCAATTGAGGTGGAGTTTGTCACATTGAACCAGGCGTTGTGTGCCTGGGCAGGGCATCCCACCCCCACAGACAACCTTTTCCGGCTTGGACACGTGGGGAGGAATGCCCCTTTTGCACCATAGCCAGTAAGGGATGCATCGGAATGTGTCTCTTACCAGCCAAGTGTGAACCGGGGATCCGTCTCCACGTGTCCCAGCCTTCATGCACTACAGCTATCTGCAGTGGTGGCTTATTAAACACTTCTGTGAGAGTTGTGGGTCTGGAGTAGGGCTCCAGCTACAGCCTTAGTCAGCCTCTGAAAATAACAGAGGTGCACTGGGCAATATTGGTTTGGGGGAAATCACCACTTCTACAGGATCTTGCTGGCTAATTGGTTGGTGTCATGGACAGTGAACTAGGGTGGGGCTGTCAGGAAAAGGGGAATGGAAAATACACTCACACTGGTGCTAAAAGGATTCTCTCCAAGAATTCTTTCCCTGGTTAAGCAATGATTGGTGTACCTCTGCTGTAGGGTTTCAGCTAGCTTGTTTCAGTTTTTATTGAAGAAGAGGAATGAAGGGGGGGTTGTGACTTACTGTTTTTAGCTGAACTGAAGGGTATGGGGGTGCAACTAATTTGTAGCATCTAAGGGGAACCCCAGATTTTCTCATCCTGCAGCACACAGATGGCATCTACAGAGCAATCGAGGCAGAAATAGCTGTGTATTATAGGGTTCCTTGAAACACTTCCAGCACATTCAAAAATTTGTTCACTGTTACTCAATTTCTCCTACAATACACAGCTATAAGAATATTCAGGAAGTGTCTAAAACATGCTCAGTTTACTTGTGGCAATTGAGAAGTCAAAGCTGACTGAGCACCCTTCATATCTGTGTCTGGTTCCTGTGCTGCCTTTATTTTTCCTTCTCCATTTGTATGTAGATCGCTTGGGAAAGATGTCTTAATCCCCCTCACCCCCGTCCTTAAAATAACAACAACAACAACACTGTTTTGTCTTTTCTGCCCTTGAATTTGTTTAGAAGAATTCAAGGGCATCATCAAACAACAAGGGTAAATTCAAGGGCAAATCATCAGACAACAATAAGCAGAGAAAGAGAAACAGCTTCATCAGAATTAGGCCATACAGGAGCATCCAAATATATGTTAGTCCTATGATGTACATCATATAACATGTATTAAGTTAGCTACAGCCCCCATGAACTCTGCCACAAGTAAATGAATGTGAAGGTGTTTCCTGAACATAAAGAAGACATATAATCACAGCAGGGAAGGAAGGAAGGAAGTGAGTGAGTGAGTGAGTGAGTGAGTGAGTGAGTGAGTGAGTGAGTGAGTGAGTGAGTGAGTGAGTGAGTGAGTGAGTGAGTGAGTGGCAGCGGCTGAGGCGAGGCAGAGGGAGTCTTGGAAAGGGCAGGGGGTCCTTGTGGGGACAGGGCCTTGCAAATGGGGCTGTCATGGACAGACAGGAGGAGGATTCAGAAGATGAGGAGAACCCACTTCCTCAGGTGCAGGAGGAACCTGAGGTAGTGTCAGGGCCCAGTTCTGACCTCCCAGCCCCAGTGGAACCTGGGGTTCAGCAGCCCAGCCTTACCTCAGCAGAAGCACAAGATGAGGGAATCTTGGAACAGCAGGGCATAGAGATTCCTAGCTTTAGGCAGAGGAGAGCGGCAAAGGAAGGGTTAAGAAGATCCAAAAGACTTGCAGAGAAGCATGCTGATAGCCTGCAGCTGGGACTGTAAATAAAGCACCGGGCAGACACCCAGGACTTTTGTCAGAATCTATTGGTTCTCCCTTTGGGAAAGCTGCTCTATCTGACTTGGAATACCTGGCTATCGTGACTCCGGACCGGACCGTGACGTTGCTCTCTGGAACCCTGGACTCGGACTGTTTATTGACCCTGCTCTCTGGACTACGTTTGCTGTGGTTGCTGTGTTTTAGAACAGCCTGGACAAGTAAGCTTAAGCAGTTTCTTATCAGCTGTGTGTCGGTGTGTGGCTGCCAGCTTTCCCGGACAGGGGCCTTCCCAATTGGTAACAATCAGGTACTAATCAGGTTCCTAATGGGGTCTTAGAAGGATTCTAAGCCATAGTTAGAGAAAGTCCCATAGCTTTCTCTCAGCTTAAACATTCCATCTAAATATGTGGTTTCTCAGTTAGTGCTAAGTGCTGTGGAACCCCTATAGAATTACCTATTTGTCAGCGAGTCTTGTCTGGTGAGGGTTTGTCAGAGCAAATACGAGTAAGATGATACTGAGATGTGGCCCCTTCCAGATTAGCGGATTAAATCCACAGTTATTAAAAAAAAATGCAGTTTACCTGTTGCGAATCATGGATCTGGCATCCAAGCTCCAGAAGCCCCCCACAGCTTCCAAGGAGGAAGCTGTGGGCGTTTGCATTGGCGCGCATGTCATGTGGGGCGAGGCAGCCAATTGCAGTTGAGCTGCCGTCCCTCTTCTCGCCAGCAATTCTTGCCATCCTGTCTGGACTGGCGGGAAGCTTCGAATTTACTTGATGCTGTGGAGCGAGTGCTCCACAGCATTAAGCAAATTCGCAATAGCACCACTAGAATATGACACCACTAGAAAGTATCAGCTGTCATGTGTGACGGCTTGATCTTGGCTGTGCATTCCAATGCGCAGCATCAAGAAGTCTGGACGCAGCCTGTATCTTCAAAGGTACACATAGCAAATTAATTCTTTTACTGTTCCCTTTCCCCATCTTACCTGCATATTGTTCCTGGGTTAATTTCCACTTAGTCAATGTGTATGTGTCTTTGGAAAATAGAGATACAGGCATGCCTTGCATATTACTGTCAGAATACTGTGATCATATTGAACTGTAAATGATAGACAGGAGGCAACAATACAAAGTCTAATTGGGGAATTAATTCTTCAAATATAATGCCGGCTGAATGAAGTCTTCTTAAATAAAGGAGACACAAGGTTCAGGAACAATAGTTTCCCATCGGCACATGCCAAGAGCAGGTAATCCAAAGTGGCACATTGGATTATGTATGCATCAGCAGGTATGATTTATGGCACCTGTTTGCATCAGCTCACTGACTGGTGGTTATTTGAGCTAAAAATAAATCGGTAAGTTTGCATACCTAAGGCCTGTCTATTGTGCTACATGTAGTTCAGTTTCTAGCTGTGTAAAGAAAGTTGTCCTTCACATAAATCAGAAACCACTGAAGGTTAAGCTGGAGGTAGGAGCCTCAACCTAGTGTGAGAGTGCTCACTTCGCTCCTAGGGACAAATTTGTTACATATTCAACCTAGCAAAGCCAACTCCTGTGTAGAGGGACACCATCAACCCAAGTATTTTGAAAAGTATCAGACAGAGATGTGCACAATTTTTTTTTGACTTTCTATTCAAATCAAATTGAATACTCAAAATTTCAATTCAATTTGAATCTGTTAAATTCAAATTTAACAAGATTTGATTCTTTTTTTCCAAATTCAAATCTACTCATTTGAATTTTTAATCTGAATCTGCATATATGAATGTTGACAATTTTTGTATGTGCCCGTAGGCATCTTCCTGACATCCATACACATCCGTATGCATCTGTACAAATCTGTAGTTATCCCATATGCAACCCAGTTTTGTCCCATACAGATCCATACAAATCCGTATGGATGCAGGAAAGATGTGGATCTTCAAGTACATATCGTGTACAAAACCCATACACATAAAAATGTCCAGATAATTTGAATGAATAGACCCAAAATTTGATTCAAATGTTTACATTCAAATTTTGGGACATTCTATTCAAGTTAGAATGTTGAAATTCGGCACATTTGATTGAATTTTGAATGCCTACATCCCTTGTATCAGAGACTGTGTTTGGGGCGTCTACAGAAGGGTGAGGCAGACGGAAACAGGACTGGAAGAAAGGCTAAGATATAGTAGGAGCTGAAGCAGAAAGGAACTAACTCAAGAGTAGATCCTGAGCAGCTCACCAAGCTTGGGAGTAGTATTGAAGAGCAGGGTTGGACAATAACAGAGGAGCTCAAGTGTGGAAGAGTAGGCATTGATTTGTGCTTCCCAAATCCCCCACTGTCAAGTCACGTCAACCCTAGCCAAAGATTATGCCAAGCAAAACTACTTCTTAACTATATATCAGAATTATAATTTGCATCTTAAAATTGGCATAGACTGGACATACGGGGCTGTTATGCTTTAAGACCATAATTCTGTGCCAGATTTGCTGAAGATATCAGAATAATAAAGAAGTATGTAATATGAATGCTGTAAAGACACAGATCTCTTTGTTTAACTCAAGAACTGCAGAGAGAGACACAAAATCCCTTAAAAAGCTTGGCACCTGTATACAGAATCTTACACACACAAAAAAAAAAAATTGTAAGGAAATGAAGCCATTTTCAGCTGAACAGCCTTTGTTTACTTTTACCCACTAGAGATTTGCCATCAGGGATAGCAGATTGAGCAAACCTATAATCTCACCTATTGTAATTATTATGTAGTATCATCTATTTGAATTAGGGATGTGCATGAATATTCAAATGCATTCAAAATTCAATCAAATGTGCCAAATTTCAACATTCTAACTTGAACAGAATGTCCCAAAATTTGAATGTAAACATTTGAATCAAATTTTGGATCTATTCATTAAAATTATTTGGACATTTGTATGTGTATGGGGTTTGTACACGATGCATACTGTATTTTCTGGCATATAAGACTACTTTTTAACCCAGGAAAATCTTCTCAAAAGTCGGGGGGTGGTCTTATACACCGAGTGTTGTCTTCTTATATGGGGAGTATATCCCAAACTCTATATTTTAACTGGAAAGTTGGGGGTTGTCTTTTACACCCAGTCGTTTTATACGCTGGAAAATATGGTACTTGAAGATCAAGTTTGAACAAATTTCAACATTCAAATTCAAATAGAGGGTGTTTTTCCACTGTCACTAAAAGTACCCATTAAGTACCCATTAATGGGTATGTAATGGCATTTTTGTACCCATTAATGGGTACTTAATGGGCACTTCTAGTGACAGTGGAAAAACACCCAGAATGTCCTTAAATTTGAATGTAAAGTTTTGATCTGAATTTCGGATTTATTCATTTGAATTGTTCGGACATTCATATGTGTGTACTTGAAGATCTGCATCTTTCCCACATCCGTACGCATTTGTATCGATCTGTATGGGATGAAAACAGGTTGCATACCGGATAACTACGGGCTGCATACGGATGTGTGCGGATGCATACAGATGTGTATGGACCCAGGAAAGATGTGCGTGGGCATCTACAAATGTCGACATTCGTAAGAGCAAATTCGAATGAAAAATTCAAACAAATAGATACAAATGTGCTTAATTCGGATTGAATTTGGTTAAATTCAAATTTAACAGATTTTAATTGGATCAGATTTCCGAGTATTCGGTTGGATTTAAATCAAGTCCTGAAAATTGCATTTGTGCACACCCCTAATTTGAATTATTATGCAGTGGCTAGATTGCAAGTTCAGACTCACCCCACCAAAATTTCATATTCACCCCACAAATGTTCACATCCACCCCCACCCCTCTTCTCTCCTTCCCCTCTGAAATTCCTTCTTTGGACCAAGCTTAGTGTTTCTGCCCTGAAACCTCATTGGTCCTCTTGTTCCTCCCATTGGGCTGGACTTCAGAAAGAGAGTAGGAATGTGACAAATATCCGTACTATTCATTATTTATATCAATTTGCACAAATTCAGACATTTGTAAATGAATTGAATGTCCGGACATTCATACTTTAGTATTCGTATGGATATGAATGTTTCAAACATTCAAACAAATAGTTTGGACATTTGTATGATGGTATGGACGTGTACACATGCTGTGCATATCTGTATGTACCCCATATGCATCCATGCACATACTGAATAGAATGTCCAGACATTGGAAATTGCACATTTGTATGAATACGAATGTTTGAACATTTGATTTGTTATGAATCACATGCCAAAAATTATATATGTGCACACCCCTAAAAGAGATCCCTTGCACTAGTGTGCAAATAGCACACCCCTATTCCGAGATATAATCCAGAATATGGCTCAGTGCTGAAAAGGCCATTGTTGCACACAGAATGACCATGTCTGATTCTACCTCATCAAGCCTAGAGATCATTTAAAAAAAAAAAAGCATGAGGAGGAGCAGCTGTGAACAAATGTGTGTTATTACTTTGCTCTTAGGAGACAGGAGAGGTGTGCTAGGTGCCTGAACACTGAATTATTTATGGACTGTTCTGTGGCTGTTCCAAACATTTCAGAAAAGCATGTTGCCCATCCCTACAAAATAACATCAGATTAGGTTGGAGGAAAACTACATTGCTTTCAGAAACACTGCAGATATGAGGTGCTCTAGGGTAAGACCAGACAATGTGATTACAAGTAAAGGCATTGAGAACAACTTTAATCCAAGGATAATCATCTGTATTTATAACTGTCTTCTAGAGCATTTTATTTCATAACTCTTATTTACAAAAGGGGAAGCTTTGGTATGAGAAAACCTATTCAGCAAATTTCATAACTCATTTTATACCTTATACACTCTTTACTTTAGCTTACCATTCTTTTTTTTTAAAGTTATTTTATATTAGGATATATACAAATAGTAAACAACTAAATATACCAACCAAAAATAACATACAGACAAAATGAAAGAAAAAATAACTTTTTTTTTTTAAAGGCAATTCTTTAGGGCCTTAAACACCATCCTGATGTTAACCATCTGTTTCAAAAAATATTTTCAGCCAAACCTAGGAAAGGTATCCTGTTCAGTTTTTCTATGTATGGGTTCCAAATCAATCTAAATTGTTGCATATTATCAACTCCTTCCAATCTCAACTATGGGTGTTTCCACATTTGCTGCCAAAAAGTGGATCTAAAAAATTCAGCTTTTTGGCAATCTGTCCTCTTGAAGGTCCGTCACAAATAGTGACAGATCTGAGGGACCCCCATGTGTCCACACACATGCAGGGAGGATGGATTCAGGAAGACCCATTCCAAAAGTCCTCCAGGAGCATAGAGCTGCCAGTCACTGTATGTTTCCGGTGATGCCCGGTGTGCAGGGGAAGGGCTTCAGAAGCAGACAGTTCTGCTTCTGCCCTTCCCAACATGGCGGCCAGAGGGAATCTGTCCCTTCACCTGGCCATGTGCGGAAGCATCCTGTGATGGATTGAAGACCTGATTTTTCAGGTCTTCAATTTCATCTGGATTTCGGCGGCAAAACTGGTTTTAAATACCGGTCTTGCGCACCAAAATCCGTAAGCGACCTCCGCAAAGGGTCGCAGAAGAGGACTCCAATGCAGAAGCCATTTAAGATAAGTGTTTAAAATACTACTTATGGGGGGATTAATCCGGATTCCCCAGCTAGTGAGGAAACACCCTATATCACTGAAAGATCTTAATTCATCATGAGTCTCCATACAGTTCTATACCATTCTGCTTAAATCAGACTCAAACATGTTTCCAGATACAGATTATACATTGTTGGATTGCTGCCACCAGGAGATGTACTGGTTTTTGTTCTTCTATTTCAATAATCAAACCTGAAAATCATGTAGGAGGAATATTTTTGGAGTTCATGGCATTTGTATTTGGAATATTCTTCTCAAAATTCTATGGTTTCCCCCCCCCCCCCAAAAAAAGTGTTTAATCAGGGAAAAATCCCAACACCCTCATATACATAATGATGTATAATATCATCTGTAGATGAGCTTAGTGAAAGTCTCTTTAGTTGATTCTGAAGTGTGTCAACTTTATTTTGTATTTATTATTTTGTTCCATTCAATATTTTTCCTGGCAGCAATTCCTGTTTCTGTAGAAGACATCTTTAAAAAAAAAAGAAAGAAAGAAAGACATAGAAACTGGTAGAATTATACTCCTTTCTTTTTATTTCCTTTAACAAATTTCAATTGCAGAATTCCCCCAAATTGGAAGTTTATCTAAAGTGCTTAAGAAATTAACACAGATATCTACAGAGAAAGGTTTTTGCTATGAGACACTTTATAACCCCAACCCCCCTTTTTTTGAGAGAGAGAGAGGAAAAGAAACCCAGTTTTCTCCTAATCTCTTGACAGCATGTGTTTTTCCTCAGTTATTGAGGTTAGTTGTTGATATAAAGCTGGTTTCCTCGGAGTGCTATTGAGCAGATAAGACTGTGTACATTTACAGCATGCACACGTGGGCAGTTCTGGAAGCACAGTGATGCTAGACAAAGATTGGTTATTGGAAATTTCCAGTTGAAGTCAAGAAAGAAGGAAAGTTTCCTTGGGCCTGTCTTGCTTTAATCTACTGCTTGGCAGCATAGCAAGTAACTATCCAAAGAAGGACTAGTGTTAGATTAAAATGTCATGCCATTATCACATGCAGCTCTAAGTGATACTGGATATTCTATTATCTGCCTCATATAGTCCTAAATTGAATTTAAATGTTGGTTGAATATGTTAATATCTCATACTCAACTACTAAGAATTTCTTGCCAAATGCGGTTGCTTTTTACTTCTTTAGAAGTATAACCGTGGACCAGAAGATGTTGCTGCTGATGTGGACACCCTTGTATATAGTAAAAGATGCTATTAGGCAGCAGAGGGGATGAGGTTTGCTGGAGTTATTTTTTACAGCAGGCTATCAGGGTACATTTATATTTAATATGTAAATGTATTGCCATATGCTGATTCATTAAACAGATTTGCTTTTCTTCCTTCCAGACAACGGAAATTGTACACAGAGTGATTAAAGCAACTTGTTTCCACTTCCTTCCTCGAGCAGATAGGAATGTGATAATATCTTATCAGCCTTCTTAAATTTCGGTCAGATTGAGTGTCTTAAGGCAGGCTGACCTTTTAACACTTGAGGAGTTTGAGAGTGGTTCAGTAAACCTTGACGTTCTGATTTTGTAGCCAGTTGAATAATTATTATTTACCAGGACTCAGAAAGAAAAGAGAGGGCCTTTGGGTTTCGACTTGTTGCTATACTCGGCTGTCTTCACTGCAGTTTGTAGCTGTATCCTAAGAAACTCCATAGGATGCTACTCCAGCAGGACGAAGGGCACATCCAAACATCCAGATGCATCTTGGAGGTTAAGGGTACATGCACACACCACTGATTCCTTGGTGGAAGCTGACTTATCTATTAGGGATGTGCACAAATGCAATTTTTGGATTTGATTAGATTCAAATGGATTATTCAGATCTTTGAATTCGTACAAATAGAGAAAAATGAATGCATTCAAATTTGAATCGATTCAAATACATTCATATGTATTTGTACAAATATCCAATTCATATTTGAGGATACGAATCTTGACAACATTCATATGTGTCTGTACGCATCTGTACGCATTCTGTTTTTATCCCATATACATCCTGTTTTTGTGCCATACGTAATCCATACGTATCCATACACATACAAATTTCAGAATAATTCATAAAAATGATTAGAGACATTCAAATTCATTGGAATGTTAAAAAATGAATGTCTAGGCATTGGATTTGAATCCAAATGTCCAAATTCGAAAGAATTCAGTTGAATTTCAGATGTTTTTAATATTCTTGCACATCCCTATAATCTGGGATGGATACTGGACTCCAAATGAGGAGGCAACTTACTAGACCATTTTCTAGCAAGACTGTTTTTGTGCTGGACTGAAAATGGCTTGCTGTAGGTCAACAACTTATTGCTGGAAGTCTTACAAATGTAGAATGCAAGTTGTTCAGCTTCAATGTAGAAGCCATGAGATATGTGCCATATCTTTAACCCTGGAGATCACTCACACATGCTTTGTGCAAGTCATTTGTTCACCAAGCTGCAGTCTGTCCCCATGAAGGTGGAGTATGTGTGTGGAATGGGGGTGGTGGTGCTATAATGATTTGCTTGCTAGAGGTTCCACACCATAGGCAGACATCGCTTGCTGGTTACAACTATGCACACAGCCCAAGCTGCCTTTCTTGCACAGTCCCAGGATGCATTTCCACTTAAAACTTTAGGGCACCTTTGTTGGTCCCAGAAAATGCCCATTGAAACCTATCTCCATCTTTGATAGCAGTGGGCACCTCATTGATAGTGCTCCTTCCTTACCAGCATTATTGCTTCTGGATGTACCTCTCGTACAGGGTGATTTCTCATACCCTTCACAGAGATGCAATGGAAAATGGTGCCTCCTGACTAGGGGTGTGCACAAATATTTCAAGATATTCAAAATTTGACTGAATTCATCTGAATTTTGACATTCAAATTCAAATCAAATGTCCATAAATTTGAATTTAAAAATTTGAACAAATTTTGAATTTTGGATCTATTGGTTCTAATTACCTGGACATTCGCATGTGTACGGGGTCATACATAATGTGTACTTGCATGTAGGCGTCTTTTCCGCATCCGCATGCATTTGTACTGATCCATACAGGATGAAAACGGGTTGCATATGGGATAACTACAGGGTGCATAATTTTATTTATTATTTACATTTCTATGCCGCCCCGTACCTGAAGGTCTCTGTTGGGATAGATTCAGTTCAGACCAGCTGATAACTCTGTTGTTATCATGTTCTGAGTCCAACTAGTTGGATAGACAAAGTCTGTTCACACTTGACCATCCATCAAACCTTTTACCTATCCTTAGATGAAAATCTCCCTTCCCATTACTCTATTTTTCACTTGTATCATTACTTGTATCACTCTCCCGTGTGTGCTACTTGTTCCATATTTCAGTTTAACTAAGGAATATATTGTTTAAATGTGTGGTGTCGATGCATTGGATTAGATCAGGCCTATGCTTAGATATCTTGAGTCCCCTTAAATGGGGGAGAAAAGCAGGGGAGAAAAGCCAAGTCTTCTCCTCCTCTGCCTCTGGGGTTTTGGTTTCTTGCAATAATCCTGTGTTTTGTAGGGCTATTTACAAAGAAATCCCAGTTTCTTAACTAGTACTCACTGTATGGGTGTTTTCTTGCAATTATTTGGATTGAACCAGTGAAACTGGATCACCTGGAGTGGTCTAGCTCCTGATCCGGTCAATGTGTCTTGGAATAAAGTATTTGAACAGCTATTTTGGGACACTTTCACACTGGCTCCAAACATCATGTGAGCTTTGTAGTGCAACCATCTGTATATAATTGAATATTGGAGGAGCATAAACAGTCAAAAAGGAATGGTTCTTCTACAACAGGGGTGCCCAACCTGCAACCTGAGGCCTATTCACACTTGGGCCTCTGGCTAGCAGTTAGGCCAGCCCAGGGAAAGAGCATCACTCGATGGGCCAGGTGGTTCCGTCCAGAACCATCCTGTCCCAGGGTGGCCTAATTGGAACACAAAATCATACTACACACCTGCCCCGAGCTGTTCCCTGCTGTCCCTGAGCTGTCCAGCAGGAAGAGCATTCACACCCTCCCTGCTGGACAGCTCTGGAACCCCCCCCCCCCCAGGCTGCTGCCATTGGGCCCTATGAGGTCTACCAGTTGACAGTCCCTTTCAAGGGTTGGGTAAGACCATGCTGGGCCCGTCCTGGGAATGTGTCCCTTCCTGGCCAAAGTGTGAATGGGGGATCCATCCTCACATGTCCCAGCCTTAGTGCACTATAGCAGTCTGGCTGTAGTGTGAAAAGGACTCTGCAGGCCACATGCAGCCCAGGATGGCTATAAATACAGCCCAACACAATTAATGTGTGGCTCAAGACAACTCTTCTTCCAGGGTGGGCCAGAGATGCCAAAAGGTTGGAAAGCCCCGTTCTACAAGGTAATAATTTTGCCATAGGCTTTTATTTTCCCATAGAGTTGTTTAATAGATTATAGTGGGATTTTATGCTATGTTTTTCTCCATTAAATGTGAGTGTCTATTAAGTCCTGTGGAAGCAATAATGAATACAGCTGTTGTAGAAGAAGCTTCCCAATATAGCTGCTCAAAGGAATGTTTTTATTTTAAAAAAGGCATATTTTTACACCCCTAAGTGTGTCAGGGAGTCTCTTCCTATATCAACCTTTCTCAGGGAAGGAAGATAATTTCTCCCCCATCTCATGACCAAGCCGAGCCCATTATCTTCAGTCTGTGATCTGCGATAAGATCACCTTCTACACAAAAAAGGAGGGAGTCACTGGATTTGGTCCATTAATTCTGAAGCCTGTTGAATAAAATTCCTTTTAGAGTTCAGTATAATAGCCTTAAAAGAATTATCCAGCTTCATCCAAATTGTGCAGGCAGGCACCAACGGCGGAAACAAAATTGCTTACAGAAAGGCCCAGAATCTTTTTCTATGGAAGCTATAAGGTGGTTATTTTTCATCTTTTGTCCAGGCGGCAGATGTCTTTTCCTCCAGATACAGGCTCCCAATTAACTAAATGCACTGTTTATATTTTTTTTACTGGGTTATTGCCAAGAATTAGAGGTGTTAACATGGGAGTCTAGTCCTTTTAACTTACAGTAGAAAAATCAACACCAATTTGAAATGGTTGTGCTAGCATTATAGTGCAGGGAAAACAACATTAGGTTCATGTGTACTCTAGTCTATAGGGAGCCTATCCATCCTCCAAATATTCTTGAGAAATTGCCATCCATTTTAACAGAGAGAAACCAGAAAGCATCTTATAAATTATGCTCCACTTTGACTTTCACCCTTACTACCTGAAATTTAAATGTTTTTCAACATTATAGCAATAAAATCAAGCTAATTTTGATAAGGAAGCTTTTGGATGTGGACTATACATGAATAAACAAGAGTCACATCAAAAACGGCATCTAGCAAAATGAATGAATTGAAAGCAAGACTCAGAAATCTATAAAGAAGGCAAACTGTTGTCTCTTTCTTGGCAGGCCCAGATATTAATTAAGATTCCACCATGGTTGCACTAAATGGTCAATCAATAGCCGTGGTTCTTTTGACATTTCATTTACTTGTAGTCTGGTTATTAATTTGATGTGATTCAGCTCGGCATGTGTTGTCGACTATGCATTGGTCTGCCTGTGACGTTTGAGCTTTGAGGTGAAAAGCTGCTGCGTTTATTGCTCAGATGGAGAGAGCTGGCAAAAAGAACTCGCCTCAACTTTCTATAATTCATGTGGCATTAGGAGTACCAACCAAGGCAGAGAATATTAAATTCAGAAAACACACCCAGCTAGTGCCAAAGGGTGCCCAAGCAAAGTTAATTCCTTAATTAATATTGATGCACCGTGATATTAATATATTTCTCTATTACGGTGTTTAATTAACACTATCTAAAGTGCTTCAAAGTAAGCACCAGGCATGGCAAATGTGAGCTCAGTGAAACAATCTCACTTAGTGTTAACTTAAATGCTTATATAGTTTTGGCCAAATAAACCTCAGGCGGATGACACACAAAATATGAAACCTGGGAACATACTATACTGCAAGTGAATTATAAGCATTGCTTTTCTATTAAAATCTGCCTCCAGTGATCCCATTACTGATGTATCCTGTTTTCTTTTGCTCTGTTGGACACTCCTACTCTTACTACACCTGCTTTCCCCTCTACCTCATGCATCTGCCAATGGAGCAGATGTCACACTCAACCATTAATTCATATGGCAACTTGGCCAGCTGTTCAGTTACTCAGAGTGCCAGACCATTTCCTGACCAGAAGAAACTGATCTGGCCACATAAAATAGTCTCTATGGTCTGCAGACTGTTAAATCTATTTACTAGAAAATCTCAGGATAAAAAGAAACATCAGAGCGATATAAAGTTCCACCTCAACTTCTGAGCAATAGATCTGACCACGAGAGGCCTATTCACACGAAGGCCTCTGGAACGCATTGCTCCACTGGGCTGGCGGTTCCATCCGGAACTGCCCAAGCCCAGCCCAGGGTGTCCTACACATGTTCCAGGTGTAGAGCTCAAAGTCCTGCTCTACATCCGTTCCCGGCCATCCCAGGATGTCCCACAGCTGTTCAGAAGGGAGAGCATTTGCACGGTCCCTCTAGAACAGGTCCCGCGGGCTCCACTCCCACCTGCAACCACTGGGTCAGGTTTGACCCGGGGGGGGGCAGGCCTGTCTCTTCTCTTCTCTTCCTCGGGTTCCTGCGGGCTCTAGGTGATGTGATCATGTTCTCTAGAGCCCGCAGGACCACCCCTGGGCATCCCCAAGGTGTGGGCCTACCCAGAGACGCACACGTGCGTGCCACTTACCTCTTCGCCTCACAGATGCCATACAAGACTAGGTTGTTTCTCCTTATCAACTATATTGGTATTTCAGTCCTCAGCCTCTAAACAGTTCTCAGAGCGATGTAAGAAAACAGGTTCATTCATCCAGGCATGCATTCTAAAGCTAGACTGGACACTTGAAAAGGGGGGGGGGCATATACAAGGTTGCTTGCATTCAATATATTCTATAAAAACAACAGGGGAAGGTCAAAGTGATTGGCAGTTGGTGGATCATTACTCAGGACCCCTTTAGCTCAACTGTCTCCTACAATCATTCTGTCCTTCACCTGGCCTTAATATACAGCATATTGAATGAAGAAGATGGAACCTAGGATGGTATAAGCTGTTTCCTTTATAAAAACATCCAAACATCCCAGTCAGGATGCCACCAGTCCAAAGATGTCTGCAGTGAGTTTGTTTCTGCAGAACTCTGTAGCAGTAGTAAGTACAGTACTCAGGCAACTCTTCTGTAATGTAACTTACGATTTTGAGCTGAGTTCTTTGGAACGAAATGATGGTTGAGAGGAGAGAGAAGAAGCAGACCAGACAACATTAAGTGAATGTTGATAATGTATTGTTACCAGTGTTATCGTGAAACTATTCTGTGAGGTCTGTTTATGCAGATAATTCAGCTTGTTTGAAGTACAGCTGTCAAAGGGAAGCAACAGCTTACATGTGATATGAAATTCTACTAAAATGTGATCAGACCCTCTTTGTCCTTGCTGATAGTGATGGGACAAAACCCAATTGAATCTGAACTGATAGACGAGCTAGAATGCAAACGTCTTTCCCAATTCTCATGCCTCTGAATTTTGAATGTAGTTAATCTAACACTATATTAAAGAAATGCACATTTTAGGGAACAACATGCAAACGTGGGCAACATAGTATATAAAAGTAAATAAGAACTTTTAAAAACTTGGAAAACTTGCATTTATTTTATGTATTACTTTTTGGGAAAGTGCAATACTTAAGCAAATATCAACTTGAGTCGTACTTGTTTGGAGAGGACAGTGGGTGTTTCCACACTGGCCTATAAAATGGATTTAGAGCCACATTAAGGTAAGATTAAGGACCTTACCTTAAGCAACTTTTGCATTAGAGGCCAGATTAGAGCCCCTTTGAGGACGCCGCTTCCGCATTTCAGCATGCAAGACTGGTTTCTTAAACCAGTTTTGCTGCCGAAATCTGGCCCTGATGTAAGACTTAAAATATTAGGTCTTACATCTGGCTTTTCCCCTTAAAACATTTTGGAAGCAAACGATTCTGAACACAGTAGGAGAAAAGCCGGATTCCTGGCGCCCACCATCTTGGGGAGGGCGGGAGCATGCTGGTTTGCCTCCTTCTGCCCTCCCCAGTGCGCCATTGCAGCTCGATGACAGGCGGGGCGGAAGTTGCCTCCGATGGGCATCCCTGACAGGCAAAGGCAAACTTCTGCCTTCACCTGGCAGGGATCCCCTTTCCCTCTTTGACAGCTGGGCCCTCCCCCTGGCCTCCTGGATTGGCTCACTCGCTGCTTCTCAGGCAAGGGGACCCTGCGGCGTACCCCACCCCACCGAGGGTCACGCTCACATGATCTGCTCCTTACCTCGACGCTGCCGGGCCTCCCATTGGCCAGCTGCCCTCAGGATTTTTTTATTCATGCATGTCTCTAATATAGAGCTAATTTTTTTTACATAGAACACACATGGACAATCATAAAATGTATGGAACAATAACTCCTGTGATCCATAGCTATATTTTGCTTTCCTGTGAAAATAATTAAGTTCTCCTGCCAATTTTTAAACTCCACATGCTTTTCCATATTACTCTTTATTGTTTTCTTTTTTCCCCCCTCTTAGGTCATCCTTAGGCAATGCATAGAAGGACTATGGCTGTTGTGTTTTAGATGAGTGCTTTGCATGGTTGCTTGCATGGATGAACTTTTCCCTATACTTTGCACTTTAGTCTTAAACCAGATGTTCAGGGTTTCAAGCAGTCTGGCCTAAAAACAGAGCTGCTAAACAATGCTTTGAATCCCTGAGGATGAAAATTCAAACAGCACACTCCTGATGAAGTAGTGAACATTGAAACTCAGCCTGCTAGGTTATTTTCTTTCACAACCCTCATTAAAATGAGGTAAATGTAGGTCCCTTTGTATAGCAGTTCCTCTTAATTTCAATGTGGTATAAGAGGGAACCTCTCCCTACAGACAGTTCTAGAAATAGGGTCTGTTCACACCACCCAGGAAAATCCAGATTGGGAGTTATTTTCCCTGGAGTAGTTATACTGTCTCCAAAGGAGGGCTACCAAAATGGTTAGTGGTTTGGAAAGCATGTTGAAAAATCTAGGTTGAAGGGTCTAGGAATATGTAGCCTACAGAAGAGAAGACTGAGAGGAGACACGATCAGGGTCCTCAAGTATCTGAAGGGCTGTCACAGTGCAGAGGGATCATCCCTATTCTCACTTCCAGAAGATGATAGGACTAGAAACAACGCTATGAAACTTCAAAGGAGTCAATACAGATTAGATATTAGAAGAGACTTCCTGACAGTGAGGGTAATCAGTCAATGGAATAGGTTGCCACGGGAGGTAGTTAGCTCTCCTTCACTGGAGGTCTTCAAGCAGAGGTTGGACCTACATCTGTCTGGGATGGTTTAGGAAATCCAGCATTGAGTTGGGGGTTGGACTTGATGAACCTGGAGGTCCCTTCCAACTCTAGGATTCTATGATACCACAAGACTTTCCTTTTATATCCTTGGATTAAATGTATGGCACTCCCAATAGAGTCCCAAAATAATTCCACCATTTTAGGCCCTGTATGGATGCAAACTATAATGAGATGACAGATAGTGATGCCTTTGATGAAATGCTTTATTAGATTAGCAGTGAAAAGGCAACAGAGGCAGAAAAGACAATCATCCCCCTCTGCAGAGATAATTTTTATCTCTCCCAGCCGTTGATAGCAGACCTGTTCCATACTTTGCTATCTTACTTTGCTTTGTGACTGGGCAGCTTCTGCCTGAAAATATTCCACTTGACTATCTCCAAACAGCCTTTTCCTTTATGTTGCTTTTTTAAGTGTGTGTGTTTCATTTGTGTCTTTTAAGCCAAACAGCCTCAGATTTGCTGACACAAGGAAAAAAGGTAGCACTATTATTGAGGTTTTTTTCCATACAATTTAACATAAAAGGGAAAAGCTGAGCTGGATATTTCACCCCAGCTTGTGATTGCTGATCAGAGAAAAAGCAGTCTGAGCAAGTCATAATTTATGTTGTTGTATAATGGTTGTAAGGAGTGGAGGGAGAAAGGGGGTGATGGATAAAAGGTATGTGAAGTGGACTTCAGGTTTGTCTGCTGGTAAGATTTTAACCCTTTTGGGTTGGTTATAGTGTCCAATTAATTGATTTCTGTTACTTATTTGCGTGGGATCTAAAGGACTTGCCAAATATCCTTGGAAATACTAACGATAAGTCAGCATATGCCCATTTACTACTAGGTGTTGAAACTGACCCCCCCCCCCCTTCCACTCACAGTCAAAGATCCGGATATTCAAGATCCAGATCTTTGAGATGGGGTCCTTCTGGAGATCCGGAACTTGAAGGTGCCTGAAGATCCCATTGTGGACACCTTTAATCAAGTCCACATGAAATCCAGATTTAAGGGCCTGAAGGACCCATTAAATCCAGATTTCCCTTGCCCTCGTGGGGACAGGGCCTTGCAGATGGGGCCTTCAATGGAGTCAAGGTGGGGACAGGGCCTTCCTGATTGGTACCATTCAGGTACTAATTGGGTTCCTAATGGGGTCTTAGAAGGGTTCTAAGCCCTGGTGGGAAAAAGCCCTGACCTGATGGCACTAAAGAAATTCTTTTATTCTTTAAAACTTTGGCTGTAAAAGGAAAAAAAAAGTGTAGTGACAGTACTGTGTGGCACAAATGTTCTCATCCTAGCTTCATTTCTCCTCTTTTTTTAAAAAAACTACTCACCCTTAGATCCTTAAGAGTCAGTTCCAGAATATTGGAATGAGTCTCAGAATTCTGACCCATAGGTCACCAAAGCCTGGCATATACTCAAGTGTGACCTAAAGGCATGTGATACTGCAGATAATGTAAAAGGGTTCTATGGTTGTCAGCAGTAGATTGATATGCAGCTGTGAATGACAGAAAGATAAATTGTGTTGTTACAGTTAATGGTGAGTTTCAAGGCTGAGAAACTGTCAGGGTGTTTTTGTTTTCTCTATGGAAGCAGTCCAGTGAGATCTCCTTACTCCAGGTTATTTTTGGGGAGTTTTGAGCATTAATTGGGACAAAACTGGCATCTTAATTGTGCCACAACCGATCCTGATGTTAAAGAAGATTCATACATACATCAAGATTCATACATCAACCTAAACCTGTAGTTCTGAGAACACATAAGGCATTTATGGCTTTCCCTGATCCGATGAGATATGCCCAATTGAAACCACAGAAGAAATCACATGGCCTTGCTGCACTTACCTTAGATCCAGATTTATTCCCCCCAATACCTTTTCAGGGTCTCTGAATGCTTTTCAGGGTCACCTGCACTAGATGGCGCATGATCCAGATCAGGAGAGACTCCTGATAAAGATCACCAGTGGATCTGATTTATGAGGTCCACTAACATCCTAGCTGAGGGTAACTTGGATCAGAGAGGTGTGTAGAAGGTGTATGACTCCGTGTTCTGGTTTATCAGAGGACCAATTTTGGTGACACACCAAAGCACACCACCTGAGGCATTTCCGCACTGAATCGCGTTCGAAACCGAACGCGTTCAGGCGGAAAGCTTAAGCCAGCTTCGGGCGCTTTCCCCGTTCACACACAGACGCTCCGGAACGCGTGTAAACGCGTTCCGGAGCGTCTGGGTGCGAATGGTCAAAGCGCCCGAAGCTGGCTTAGCCGGCAAACGCCGGCCAGGGGCGCGCCGGCGGCCGCGGAGGCAGATCGACAATCAGCTGTTTGAAAAACAGCTGATTGTCAAAGCCGCGCGGCGTCGGAGGCGAGCCGGCAGGCGATCGGGAGACAGAAGCGGCGCGAACGCTTCTTCTCCCGAACGCCTGCGGGCGGCTCGTCCGCGTTGGAACGCGTGTAGAGCACTTCGAAGTGCTCTACATTTCGAACGCGAAAAAGCCAGCTGCGGACACGTCGGAACGCAAGGCGCGCGCGGCCAATGCGGATGACGTGTCCACAGCTGGCTTTTTCGCGTTCCATTTTCCCCCGTGCGAAAACGTCTCTGGTGTGAGCTTCAGGACTGGCACAGAGGCTGGGCTGGAACACCATGTCGTCATCTGTAGAAGTCCATCCCAGTTTTGGGATAGATTGCTCATTTCAGATCTGATGCTCCAGAAGGCCAAGAACTGAATGCAGAAAGGTTCATAGTCTACTGCAGTTTACAAGGGAGCATTATGCATTGCAATGTTTTGTTCTTTATTCTGATATAACACTGACTGGCAAAGTGGCACCATTAGGGCACCGGAGGAAGGATGAGACAGTAATAAAATGCAGTCCAGAGAGGTCAGAGACATGGTTCCAGCTAATTTTCCCTCCCACATTCCGTCTTCTTGGCAGTTATATTTTGTGTCACAGCATCAACAAAAATACAGTCAGACCCCTGTATCCACTGATTCAGTAACCATGGTTTCAGTTAACCATGGTTATGGCGGGCACCATAAGGCAAAAGAGCCCAGAACTGGAAGGCTTATTTCAGCCTCCAGAAGGCCTAGCTTGGCCTCTGTAGAGCATTGGAGTAGCCATGTGATGTCACTGGAGCCCATCCCAAAAGGTAAGGGGCTGCAAGGGAGGCAGGCAGGAAGCATCCAGTGATATCACACACCTTTTCCAACACTGTCCAGAGGCCAAAATAGGCCTTCTGGCGACCAGAAAAGCACTTCCGGTTCTGTGGTTGCAGAACCGGAAGGCCTGTTCATGATTATCCACAGTTTCAGGTAACCATGGTAGGATCCAGAATGTATCCCCAGCGGATATGGGGGTCTGACTGTAGCTGAACCCATCCTGCGTTTTGTTCCTGAACATGTCAAACAGTCATGCCCTTGTTACTTGTTTTGCCTCTTGTAAAACAAGTTCTTGGAAACTGTGTTCTGAAACATTCAATGCAATGATATTTATTTAATCATTTGACCTAACAGTTGAAATTAAGCTATAACTGCAACCCCAGTATATGCATTATGGTTAGGAACATAGCTAGGGCACCTTTGAATTGTATATAAGGCAAAGGGACAAAAGAGTGCATTAGTGACCCCTTCAGAAACTCTTGAAAATTATTGGGTAGTAGGTCTGTTAGCACTGAAATGCCCAGACATATGAAACATAATTGAATGCCACTTTAATAATTACTCCAATGGCCTATGGTCAGTTTTATAGTGGACAATTTAATCCCTCCACTGGAGAATGAGAGAGCTTTCATTCAGCATCATATTTAAAATAACATAGCAATAGCCAAGGGGTGTTTTTCCACTGTCACTAGAAGTACCCATTAAGTACCCATTAATGGGTACAAAAATGCCATTACGTACCCATTTATGGGTACTTAATGGGTACTTTTAGTGACAGTGGGAAAACGCCCAAGGTGTTTATTGGGTGACTACATAAAGCATTAGCCCCAGGTTGGCAGCAAAATATGATGGTGTCGTATGTCGCTTATCAACACACATATCAAAAACAATTTTAGACTGCATGAAGGCAATTATATTGGTGACTCTTGGTGTGGGCTTGATTGTCCAGTTTTACAAAACTCTGTAGTATTTTATAACCATGCAAGACATTTTTGTCTGACGGGAAAAGATAAGCGTACTTATCAGACCATCTTTGATAAACACCCTGAAATGAAAAGCCTTTCATGCATATGAAACCCAGTTGGTTTTCTTCTTCTTTTTTTTATCATAGTTTAAATATTGTGATAGAACCAGGACAGGAGAACCAGGTGTCTGGTTGCTGCACCTTCAAGGCACCTTGAAGTGGCTGCTCTTTAACCCCATCCAGGGAACATGTGTGAATGAAGGAGTGTCACGGACATGGACAGTCGTTGTCCCAGAATGGCTACCTCTAGTTGACAGTTGACAGGTCAGGGAGGGAAGGAGATTGAACAAAACAGGTCTTTCTTTCACCTGAAAAGGTTTTAATTTTCCTCTTGTTCATTGTTTTCTTACAAGAAGAAGAAGAAGAAGAAGAAGAGTTGGCCTTTCTACCCCGCTTTTCTCACCCATTTAAGGGGACTCAAAGCGGCTGACAAACCTTCTGTTCTTCTCCCCACAACAGACACCCTGTGAGGTGGGTGAGGCTGTGAGAGCTCAGAAGAGAGCTGTGACTAGCCCAAGGTCACCCAGCTGGCTTCATGGGGGAAGGCAGAATCAAACTCCACATTCCTAGATAAGAATCCGGCTCCCTAACCACTAGACCAAACTGGCTCACCTCTTTAGCTTGCCTACCTCTTTAGATGTTGTATAGAGCAAGTGGATGGCTGTTTGTTTTATCCAAGTGGATTGCTGTTTGTTCGTTTTTTGTTAAGTAGGCAGTTATAATTAACAGGTGGTTAGAGCTCCTCAACATTCTGTCCTGTTCGCAGTCATATTGGAATGATGATCTAGTTTTAACTGTTTGGGATGGCTTATGTATGGAGTAGTTGTAGCTCATGGTAGAGCAAAGTATCTGGAAAACAGAGGGCTGTCAGTTCAATTCCCGTCCTCTCCCCAGAAGTAGACAATGGCAAACCTCTTCTGTATCCCTGCCAATAAAACTCATAGGGTGCGTTCCCATGGTCCTTATTTGCCTCTCTATTGCCCCTCTACTGAAGTGGATTTAAGAAAAGCGCGTTCAATTCGGAATTAAGTGTTCCCATGGGGCTCAGCAAAACACGCATCTAAAATGCACGGACTGTCCGCAAGGCAGCGTGTTTTGTTTACTCGCATCTTTTTCTCCCCGCCCCTCGCTGTTTTATTGGGTGCTTGTGCGATCGTGCGCTCATTCACAAGTCCAAAAGAAAAATTTACAAGTTCTCTGTTCGTCTCCCCTGCTTGCGAAGGCAGCCGGGCTGCAGACAGCGCTATTTACAAGATCTCCAGCTGCTGAAACGCCTCCCCCCATCCAGCAATCGTGCAATCGTGCGATCATTTACAAGTCCAAAAGAAAAATAATTTACAAGTTCTCTGTTCATTGGGTGCCTCCTTGCCAGGAAGGTCCTGGCGAGGAGGCACCACAAACCATGCAAAGTTGGCGCCCGCAGTGCCAAGCACTGAAAGGCGATATTGCAAAATCGGAGGGGGGCTTGCACAAAGGAAGCCCTCGCCCGTCCCCCTCCCAATCTCTCCCCCACTCTTCACCTCCCGAACAAATCCATCCTTCAGGAGGCTCTGCTTTGACTGCCTGTAAAGCACAGTTCGAGAAAGAGGCGATTGGGCTGGCTGTGGATGAGAGGCAAAAGAGAGAGAGACAGAGAGAGATGATCTCTCCGGCCGGCAATTCCCGCCTGGGAGAGAAGCCCTGCCCCTTTTGCCACAGAGCGTCTCCACGGAAAATGCTGCGCTGAAAACCCGCATCTTCCCAGAAAGTACGGATGTAGTCTGCTTTAAACGACTATTTTTTTTAAAGCGTGTTTTTCCCATTAGTGACGCTGGAAGCCCAGATTAAAGCCGTGCATGGGGCCACTCCGAGGCAAAAGAAGATTTTCACCGGAATTTTTATTCCTTGGGAACACACCCATAGAGGTGCTCTTGGAGGTGTTCTGCAGTCAATCAGGAGTCAGCCATGGCTCAGTGATGCCCAAAAACAATGTATATCCTGTCCCTTTAAGTACAGTTTTACTTCAGTTTATACAGTTTGTGACAGTGTAATTTCACTATTACACAGTTGTTGGATTGTGACCTGCCTCAATTTGCATAGCCTATTATTTGCTATAGTAAAGTTTCCCACCAGACCTTAGGGAGTAGAGGGCAATCCTGCAGCATGCTGGGGTCTCTTCCTTGCTCCAGGAAGCACTCCCCACTTGTCTCAGTATAGCAAGGGAAGTGTTCAGTTAGGCTGTGAGATAAAATGAGGTGTAAATGTGGCTTTGCATGTGAGTTTCGACTCCTTAGAGCGGTGATGGCCAACCTATGACACGCGTGTCACAGGTGACACACCAAGTCCTTTTGGGTGACACACCTGGCCACCCTGGCACCTGGGCGTGTAGTGCTTGCTTGTTCTTGAAGTGTACTAAATACCAACTTTCAATTTAAGATTTAGCAAACTGAATTCAGCAACAAAAGTCACTAATGTAAAGAATTATTTGTTTTTGCTTTTAATAAAATACGTATATCAAAAATATAACTTCTTTACTAGAGCTACAAATATCACATTATGGATATTTCTAGAAGTGACACAGCACCCGAGTTAAGGTAGGCTTTCTTGCGAATTTTGACACACTGAGCTCAAAATGTTCGCCATCACTGCCTTAGAGCAAAGTGGAGTGTGTGGAGTGGGCCATTGTTGTGTGCTTCTGTTGGGTCTGTTTGCTAGTATGTGTTGTGCATGGTGTGTGTTGCATTTGGAGACTGAGTGACTGGGTTGCTGAATGCTTTGAGGTGAGAAGGTACTTTATTGTGCATACTATTTTGGTACATACTGTGTAGAAACTCTTTTCTCCTGTGCACACATTTTGAAAAGAAAATCTATTGGGGGAGGTTCTGCCACTCTGTCTTCTATTTTCATCCTCCAGCAGGCATCAGAGGTAGGAGACATTTTCCTTCCCATCATATCCCCTGAGTTGTATCACTGAACTCCTGTCTTGGGGGTAGCATGGGGTGTTGGCATCTTGGCTTGCATATGTGTGTGCCAGACTGCAGTCTTCATAAAATCTTGTCTGGGTATGGTGGTGCATTTCTGTAGGCATCTACACAGGAGTCAGACTTTGCATTTATGTGTTTTGGCACTGTTCCCATGATTGATCGTTGAGTTGGTTGTGCTTTGCCCTCTTTGGCATAGTTCTTTTCAACTTTTTAACTTGCATTGAGAGGCCGGTCCTCCATTCAAGTCAATTTAAGTTTTCAAGCAGATCAGTCAACCCAACACAAGTCAATGGGGGTTTCCTTTCCTCCATTGACCTGCACTGAGAGGCCAATTCCACATTCAAGTCAATGGAGTTGTCAACTGGATCAGTTAATCCAGTGTAAGCCAAGGAGCGATGTAAATCAATGAAGCGTTTTGCTGCATTTGACCTAATCCCCTGCTTTGCAATGAAGTCAATTGCTCAATTTATACTGTTTCCGTTTATGCACCACTTTCCGGAAACATAATCACCATATAAACTGAGGTTTTGCTTAGCTTCTAGACTAAATTTCTAGGAACTCTTTAAATGTCCCAAACTCTGACTCACTCACTACAGTTTGTTAGAAACATGGCAATGCCCTTTGGTTTCCTGTAAATAAAAAGCGCTTAAATGTTTATATATTTAAGTATTCTAATGGACTGTTGAGAAACCTTACTGAGGATACCTTATGTAAGCTCATATAAATTAATTAGCCCCGAAAATTCACACATAGGCCTCTACCCTGACTGTTTATTCTCTAAGGAATCACCTGTGGCTGCTAAACAAATTAAACAAAGATTATGGGGCATTGCAGCTCAAGAGCTTATGTATTCCCATGGTGCTTTCCCTTGGACATAAAGTATAATAATAGATGGCATCTTCCAGCTTGAGCCAGTTTGGTCTAGTGGTTAGGGAGCTAGACTCTTATCTGGGAATACCGGGTTCAATTCTGCCCTCCCCCATGAAACCAGCTGGGTGACCTTGGTCTAGTCACAGCTCTCTTCTGAGCTCTCACAGGCTCACCTACCTCACAGGGTGTTCTGTTGTGGGGAGAAGAATAGAAAAGCTTTGTCAGCTACTTTGAGTCCCCTTAAACGGGTGAGAAAAGCAGGATAGAAAAGCAAACTCTTCTTCTTATCACAGTTTTATTCAAAGAAATGTATTACATTTACAAAGACTAAAATGAATGTCTTCCTGCAATGTTTCTTTGGTCTGCCAGGGAGGTTTTCATTGCTTCTATTAGCTGGCCAGGTTATTTTTGTTTCCCTGTCTACTTTTCCAACCATCACCAAGTTTTCCAGGTATTTTGATCTCTGAATCAAAATTTAAGCCTTGTCCTTTGTGCTTCTTTTTTTCTGTTTAATTTATTATTTTCTGAGGCAAACATAAAAAATCATCATTAAGGTTCCCATAAAGAAATTATCTTAGGTATAAACCATTGATTAATGAATATTAGTTGACGTCCACTGGTCTTCCAAGGCTTCTTTAATGTTCCCTTTTGGTCATTTGTGCTTTTAATGAATATTTAGTTGTACTTGTTTTTTCTAGCTATCCACAGTATCTACCCGAACAAAAAAAGACCTATTTTCCTTTTAAAACACCTCTTAAAAGTGCAAAATAACACCAAACACAAACTTGTTTGATTCAAACTAAGCCTGGTTTTACTGGACCAACCCAGTATTTTGGAACCAATCTCCCTGAACTTGAATTCAATTCAAATCCAAACTAATCCAGACTGGTTCATGTTTGGACTGGTTCAGTACATCTCTAATATGAAATTCAGAAGACCCTACACATTTCTGGCATTGCTTTGTCCAGCTTTCACACTTTCGCTTTCTTCTATTAGTCCGGTGGGAAAGGTCCCTAAATAGGGTGCACAAATGTGTTTTTTTTGGCATTTGATTCATAACGAATCAAATGTTAGAAAATTCATGTTCATTCAAATAGATCCCTATAGAATGTGGTAGCATTCTAGTTGATACGAATGTATTTGTACGAATATCTTAGACGAACTAATACATATCTGATACTTATCTGATATGTATCCAAAATGAACACATACGTATATTATACTGTACATATCTATATGTATTTTGTAACATATCCACTCTAAAAGTGTAAAATCTGACCTGAATCCACTTTTACTCCACTCTCGATCCATGTCAAATGCACTCTGGATCCGTTTCAGAAGCAGCCCGTGCAGCCGCTTTCCCACCTCCCCAGTTTCACAGATTTCTGAACAATTTGTACGAATGTTAATATATGAATGTCATAACATTTGATTCATGTACAAATGTCTGAATTCATATGAATATTATATTCATAAGAATATTATAGTTTCAAGAAAACAAATCACAGTAATATAACCATTAGGTACTACACAACCATTTTAGCCATAGCAGAATTAGCTAGAATGGTCTCCTTTCAACCAGAGCCAGCCAACTATCTTGGTCAACAAAATGCCTCATATCCTCTCTGATTCCTTGGAGGAAATCCCTGCCCCTGCCAGCCAAAGTGAGGGAGGCGTGCCTCAGGGGCCAAACTTGAAAACTGCTTCTGTCCCCCCAGATGGGGACAGTTTGGACTCAGATGATACACAATGCCCAGAGCCAAGTTCTTTCCATAGAGAATGACAATAGCTGTGCTGCTTGGCTTGCTTCCATGCAAAACAGCTGTGCTGGTGGGGACATGGCTCTGCAAGTCCTACTTAAGAAATGCCCAACGCTGCACCCGCCGTTGCAAACAAAGGATCTCATTGGCAACCCCCAACTCTTGTGGACCCTGATTCTTGACTCCTGACTGACTTCCTGGCTTACGATGACTCTCTGGTACCCCGACTCTTCGCTTGTTAGACTCTGCATATTCTCTCTCCCCAAGAATTCTGGAAACTGACTTGGCATCTTGCTGTTGCTAGCTGGGTTTGTGCGTATGCAAGTGCTTTGCTGTTACCACCTACTCTGGACATGACAGATCCTAGAGAAAGCAGGTCATTGTAAATTACTTCTAAAATAACATTTTTAAAAATCTGGAGAATGGGTGGAGGGAAGGATTTGGAAGGATCTTATAGCAGCTGATTTTCTAAATGGATGAACCATCAATCTTGCCGTATTTTGCTTGGGTTTGGGCAAAGTAGGGAATGGACAATTTGGAGTAGGGATATTGCTTTACCTAGCCAATGCCAGTGCAAATCAATCATGGCAGAGCAGAAGGAAGGAAAGGAAGGAAGGAAGGAAGGAAGGAAGGAAGGAAGGAAGGAAGGAAGGAAGGAAGGAAGGAAGGAAGGAAGGAAGGAAGGAAGGAAGGAGAGATCCCCTCCTGATTACCCTCAATCAATACATTAGAAATGTAACTGTATTTGAAAATTGTGGAGCCAATGCAAACGTTTGATAACATTGCATCCTAGCAATAGTCTAGTTACCTCTCAAACCTCAAACATGGCTGAGCCGAACTCCCCTTGCCCCTATCTGCAGACATCATTTCTAGCTTTTCCTTTATGCAGATGGTGAGGATCAGCAGATGGGGCTTTTATCCTTATATTTGTTTCACTCTGTAAATGAGGGAGAAGATGGGGGGTGGGGAATATTCCTCCCTGGACATACAAAGCAAAAGCAGGAAGAGTTTGCAGTTGTCCGTAATGATTAATGCATTCACATCCTCTGTATATTGTGAAGAATAACTTCCCCTTTTAAAAGTGGCTTTTAATTTATTGAGGCTAATGAGCTGTAAAAGTTTTGCCCTTCCCCCCCCTCAAAGAGTCATACAAACTGTGTTTCTGAATTATTTCAGTTCTCAGAATGACAATATCCAAGTACTATTTATCACTGTTTCCTTTCTTTCCTTTCCAACAAACCAAAGCCCCTCTTTCTAATCAACTTCTATTGGCATTTTTTCAATATAACACTTAGTAGAATGTATCATCCATCTATGTCTCCTCCCTTGCCCAGCTAATTGCAAAGGTTTTGCAGTAAGCTCATTTAAAAATATATATATTTATTTTCCTTGGTTACTGTTGGATTTTTATACTCTTCTATTGGAACTAAGTAGAATACATGAAATGGACTAGTTAGGATAAGAACATAAGGAAAGCCCTGCTGGATCAGGCCACAGCCCATCTAGTCCAGCATCTTGTTGCACACAGTGGTCCACCAAATGCTCATGGACATCTCAAGCAGAGACAAGGACAAACCTTTTCCTGCTCTCGAATCCCAGTAAATGGTCTTAGAAGCATCCTGCTCCCCCACCAGCCTGAAAGATGTACCTAGGCATTCATTCTAGTAGCCATTGATACATCTGTTGTCCATAAATTTGTCTAACCCTTCCTTAAAGCCATCTAGACTGGTAGCTGTCACCACCTATTCCATCAGCAAATTCCATAAACCAATGACCCTCTGGGTGAAGAAATACTTCCCCTTGTCATATCCAAC